>JBAMHV010000017.1:15930797-15977480 GCA_037177535.1 Pseudomugil gertrudae
TATATATATATTAAACTTTAAGTTTAATATATATATATATTAAGCATAAGTTTAAGGCAAAGTGGATGATATATAGACTCTCTCCAAACATGGAAGCACAGAAGAGTTTTTTTCAGCCCTGCAAAGGTTTGCAAGGATATAAAACATATTACTTTCAACATAAAAATGTGTTCACTGGTGCTTCCTTGTTATTGCAGCAAGTATCCCTAAAGTGAAGATAAGGCTCATAACTCTATTTAATGTGTAATAAGAGTCACAATTTTAAGCATTTATGGATACTAATATGCACATAAGTCAGCTATATGCTTAAGACTGAGATGAAGAGGTAGCATGATCTTTGAATCTCACACAAGAAGATCATACTTACTCATCTTATTGAAGTCCTTCAGTATTTTGTCTGACATAACAGATTTCTAGCTTATATTTATTTTCTTTGTCTGACTGGGAGATCTGAGGCCTCTTCCTGCTTGCTATCAGTTAAGAAAGAGACTTTAACTTCACAGTGGTGCCACTGACTGGGAAGCAGGTTGAAATCTGGTAGTACTGGGCAAGATCAGGTCTGAATGGCTGTAACTGTGAGCATGAATTACAGTAAGGCAAGACAAGTTTATTTATATAGCACCTTTCATGTACAGGACAGCTCAAAGTGCTTTTAGTAAGTACTTTAGTACGGTAAATAAGTACAGTACTGCTCTTTTTTTATCACAGTGATAATGAGCTATTTTTAGTTCAACTAAATTTTTGATTATTACTTTTCTGACTATTTTCTTAAATTGATCTGGTATTTCAGATAAGTTTAAATGGACTTGTTTACTGACTGTAATCCTCTAGCACAAGCTATTCAGCATGTTCATCCATTTATTTTGTATACTGCCTTATTTGATTCAGGGTGGTGGGCTAGCTGAACCATTTTCCAGCAGTTAGCAGGTGAGAGGCAGGGTACACCATGGACAGGTTGCCAGTCCATCACAGGGCTTATTCAGCATATCTGAATGTAAAAAACAAACTAAAAGAAGTTGGATGCAATAAGAATAAAATCTCTTCCAGTTTCAGATCTGTTGTGTCTTATTGCAGCAGTGATGGTGGAGTTTGAGATGCTGCTGAAATTTGTTCTGCACGTAGACAAGGTGAATGTGTTGATCATGACGAACTGCAGTGACATGTGGTTGGCACATGTGGTCTAATCATGGATCCAGTGATTTAGTCTCTTTGCTTTGCTGCTTTTGCACAGGCCAGCTGCAGACCATTGCATCTTTTAATCTGTTGTTTGGTCTGATGTGACATTGTGCAGATATATGAAGAGATGTCATGGTTCCTTTACAGTTCCTAACCACACATTTTTAAGAGGGGTCAAGCAGTTTTTCAGCTCATAGGAGGAGGAAAGGCGGGTCATAGAAACAGGTTTGTTTTGCAGGCCAGTGAAACAGAAAGGGATATATTAGCAACCCATTTAGTTTATGTCCCAGTAAGTATGCGTCCATTTCACATAACTAGGTAACTTCTTATGGAAATTGTGACAAAATACATGGACATTTTAACCAAATAGTTATATACATTAGAAGGTGCATCCTGTTTCAGACTTAACTTGAAGAAATTGCTGTGTTGGTTTGTAAAGTTACACAGAGTTTTTCTTTTTTTAGCTGAAGATGTAAGGAAGCTAAAGAACCGAGTGGCGAGTCTGGAATCTGAGGCCTCAGTTTCTTCTGCTCGCCTCAGCCGCATGTCAAGTTCCTCCAATGACATCAATACCTACGTGAATGGCGGCGGTGGTGGTACTGGTTCTGACACCACACTCATTCTGGGAGGCGGCTCAGACTCCAGAACACAAATCAGCATTGCTGCTGGTGCTGGTGGTATTGGTGCCAGTGGCACCTCCAGTGGAAGCTCCAGTGGAACCTCCAGTGGAACCTCCAGTGGAACCTCCAGTGGAACCTCCAGTGGGACCTCCAGTGGGACCTCCAGTGGGACCTCCAGTGGCACCTCCAGTGGGACCTCCAGTGGGACATCTCGTGGTACTTTCAGTGGCACCGCCAGTGGCACCGGTGTTGTTAATGGTTCAGTGGGTGTCAGTGGTACTGGTGGTTCTCTTGGGGCCGGCACGAGCTTCAGTGGCAGCTCAGCCAGTGCTGGCGGTACTGGTGTCGGTGGTGGCACCATGCTGTGGACCAGTGAGAGTGGACGATACATAGATGGCATTGCTCTTCAGAGAACCATCCGCCAGATGTTAATATCTGAAATGCAGTCTCAGACTTACATAGGTAAACACACACACACACACACACACACACACACACACACACACACACACACACCTATAGATGCATGAGCATTTAGTACACTAAATTGAAATTTTGTTGTCTGTCTCAGATTTTCTAACATCTTCAGGGGGGGGAGTGAGAGGACTACCTGGACCTAAAGGTGATGTTCAAACATAGCATTTTCCCTAAAGGTATCTCTTCTTGTTACCTTTTAAAGATTAAACATGTTAAATTACTTTCTTTTTACTTTTCAGGGGATACTGGATCAAGAGGTTAGGAGTCAGCTGAGTGACTTATTATTAAAACTCCAGTTTGTTTTTGTTTCCATCAGATATACATTAATGCGTTTTACATTTTTCAGGAGAACCTGGTTTCCCTGGAATTCCAGGTTAGGAACAATTTCCCTTAAGTCATGTACAGTGCTTTAATTTTTACTCTTCTGTGATGTCAGGGTGTGTCTTATGACTGTGACCTTTGACTTCAGGTTCACCTGGTGTGATAGGGCATGCTGGTCCAGAAGGTCCTAAAGGACAGAAGGGAAGTCAAGGTACAAAGAATGCTTTGGTTTGGCCTAAATGAAGCTGTAGTTCATTTCAGGCCCTTGTGACCGAGTCTCCTTGTATGGTGATGTTTAATCAGGTGAACATGGAATAGATGGTCCACCAGGTATCAGGGGCCGGGAGGGGCCAGCTGGGCCCAGAGGGGAGCCAGGACCTACAGGCTTTGGACTTAAAGGAGATAAAGGTATGCCTTAGTGTCCCAGGAGTTTTCAGATGTCAGATGTTTCAGAAGTTTCATTTGGTCACACAAAACAATGTGTCACTGCAGGATATTGTTATTGTTTTGTGTAGGTGCTCCAGGAGAAGATGGTGTTTCTGGATCTATGGGACCTAGTGGCCCTCCTGGACAAAAAGGTGGGATCAGTGTTGTTAAGTCAACCATTTAATCAGAAAAACAAATGAAAATTGGAGCCTTATTACAAAATCTTGCATAAACCAAAATGAGCACCAGGTGGCAGTATAGAGTCGGTTTGTGAATACAGCCTCAGTTACTGAAGAAGCAAAGAAAATGCTTGATGTGTTAAAATCACATTTATTTTACCAAAACTTCTGTTTGATTGAATGTTGAAGGTTGGTTAAATCTTTTTCAGCTCTAATGCATGTGCATTTATTCTTTAATGAATTAAAATCAACACACAAATTTAACTGTCTTCATTTTATGATGAAACTCAAATGTATTTGTAATTGTTACAGGTAGATTGATTGTTAAAGTATTAGTTTGTTTAATCTTTAGGGATACTTTTTCACTATTACAGAGCATCATTATCAATTGAAATTTCCATGGAACGGTTGCTTTTGGCTGCATAATTAGTTTTATCTTCATATTTTATGACTGAAAAAATTAAAACATTTTATAACTGGCAACAAATACCAGCTTAATGTTTAAAGTATTTTGACAAACATATTTTCTTCTTATAGTCTATCTGCAAACACAGTTTTGTTCCCTAAGAATAGGGTGAAGATATTTAAAAAATCTATGTGTTAAGGTGGATAAGGTTCTATAATTTAACTGAAGAAGCTGCTTTGCTCGTATGTTGAGAGGAAAACCACCTGCCAGTGCTTCTCCTGCCATTACAGCAAAAGCCTTTAGATCATCATAACGTGGTTAAATAGAGATAAGATAATTACCAGCACTAATTCAATGTATTATTTAGCTTTCACAAGAGCTCTGACTATATTTATATTTCTCTTTTTGTGGACTGATATTTTCAGTTAATAGCACTTTAACAATGCAATTTCTTGGAAGGAAAACAAATACTTGTTTTTGCTCTCACTTGGCCAAAGCCTTTGGTGGATGCTTCTTTTATACCCAACAATGACACCCTCACCGATCACCAATAATCAATTTTTTAACACCTTTTTAATTTATACAAATTTTAAAGCATATTTACAAGTAAAAATACAAATATTTTAATAGGTCAAGACACTGAAAAATACTTTAGACTTGACTCTATTGACTCAAATAACAGATTAAATTTATTATTGCAGTTTTGAAAATGTTCAGACTTTTCTGTAAATTGTGTTTATATTTATTTGTTTTTCCATTACTGTCCCAGAAGCTATACGTTAAAAAAGGATGGTTGATTTTATGTTTAGGTGCACAGGGACTCCCTGGGCTTCTTGGGCCACCAGGTTTGTTTCTCTCTTTAATCTTTTAGAGCAACAAATTTCAAATTTAGTGGCTTAAGCTGAAGTTTCTGTGTTATAAGCGGTAGCTTGGTTTTTGCTTTGTTAGGTGAACGAGGTCCTCAGGGAGTCCGTGGCGAGGCAGGAATACCTGGGGCTAAAGGTGATTTTATACAGGCATTTTAAAAAATGAGGCAAAACACCATTGCGAATGTCACTCACAGTGTTTTCACTCTGCAGGCGACAGGGGGCTTGCTGGGTTTCAAGGACTAAAAGGTTTGTTGTAATTCCATCAGGTTTTGGCAGAATTTTGGGAAAATGTTTTTAACCTGCTATAATATAATACATTTTTATTTAAGGTGAAACTGGTGAGAGCGGTTCCAGAGGTCTACCAGGTAAATTTACCAACAGTTGTGTATGTCAGACTAGTATGTTTTAAGCTGTCAGTTTTTTAATGTAGACGTCCCACTTCTTAGGCGAACCTGGTTTACCAGGTCTGCGAGGATCAGCTGGAGAGAAAGGCTCCAGAGGATCCATGGGTGAGTCAAAGTATAAATGATAAATGGTATAAATATTGTTAATGGAATTTCAGATTATGTTACAATAAGTTTGTACAGTATGTTCTTCCTGTGTATGCTTTGGTTTCCCGGCTTCGTCCCATCTAAAGTTATTAGTGTTAGGTTAAATGGCCATCTGAAATTGTCCTTAGGGGTGAATGGGAGTGTTTGGTTGTGGGTCTCTCTGTGCTGACCATGTGATGTATGGACTGGAAACCTGTCCAGGGTGTACCCCAGTAATTGCTGGGATTGCCCAAGTTACCTGCAACCCTTCAATGGGTTAAGCAGTACAGATAATGAATATGATAATTTGATGCAAAGCATTCATGCTGCTGCCAAATTGGGTTTGTGTATAAATCACATCACAGATGTAAATCATGTTTTGTCATTGGGACTTTCAGGACAAGAAGGCGCAAAAGGATCAAGAGGTAAATAACTCATAAAAGGCTGTATAGGTGCAAAAAAAATAATAATATAGCTAAAGATAAACCTTTTGAAAGGTGTTTTTACACATAGAATAAATAGTATTTTTATTTTTGCCCCACAGGTGACCGAGGACTTCCAGGACCTTCTGGACCCCCCGGAGTTGCAGGACTTCCAGGTATAGTCCCCTTTCTCAATCTTTAATAAATAAATAATAAAATAAGATTTTCAAGTTAATTAATATTTTGATTATATCGGCCCTTCTTTAGGCACACCTGGACTTCAAGGACCACCAGGTAGCTACTGATACAACACATACTGATGTTACCTGTCCCTGATTCTGTACTTTAATGTCCTCCATCCTGACCATGGACTTCTATATAGGCATACCAGGGAATCCAGGTCAACCTGGAGTTAAAGGAACATTTGCTTTTTACATGGCGACACCCCATTTTATAAACATCTCTCTCTAACAAGTGTTTTTGTGTTAAAGGTGAACCTGGTCAGGCAGGAAGAATCATCAACGCAGGTAAGGATGTTACCTCAATGTTTTAAAATAACAGCAATAAGACAAGAGTTAAAAATCTTTCATTTTTCCAGCTGGGTCTACTTCAGTTAGTATCCCAGGACCACCTGGGCCTGCTGGTCCTCCCGGCCCTGCAGGACCTCCAGGATCATCAGGTCTGACTCTTTCCAGTAAAGCGGTACTCAATCTGGATATCATGTAGTTTTAACACTAATGTGAGACTGTTTGTTAATTGATATAACTCATCAGGTCCCATCGGCCCTGCTGGTCTGCCTGGCCCACCTGGCAAGTCACCTTGCTTCCTTTTCTCTTAGACTGTGTTTGGTGAGTATCCATCAGAATCTAATAGGTGTGTTTTCTTTGTATTCACAGGTCCTAAAGGTGACAAGGGCTATAAGGGAGACCAGGGAGAACCTGGAATAACAGTAAGAACCAGTGAGACCATATCCTCGTCAACAGCAAGTGAGTACTTTTTGATCCTCTTTTAACTCTGAAAGTCTATAAAGGTCTGCTACAAAGTGGACTTACTGCAAAATTGTTTTAAACAAAAGCATCTTTATATTTTTGTGATGTGCTATTACATCTTGGTAGCCAAAGCAACAGCTTTTAAGGGACATCTTCACAAAAACAATAACTGTAACAGTAACATAAAATGTAAAATACCACTGAATAACAGAATCCAACAACAACAACAACGGCAAAGATGTTAAGATCACATTCCCAGCAGTTTGTTGCTTTATTAAGATCATATCAAATAAACCTTTTCAAACCTGAGATCCCTGAACTGGGTGACTTTGTTTCAAATACTGACGCTGGTGCACTGGCTTGTTGACATTTTTTTTGCCTTTCTTCCTTTCCATTGTCTGATATGTAATACTTGTGGCCACAGTGACCTCGGGTTAGCAGCAGAACTTAATAGAGATCTAGTTTGGTTCTCTTTTCATGACTGCTTTTGTTGACTTGTACATAACAGACATATTGAATGATGGATGATTTCCACGTTCTGCTGCTGAATGACTGATTCCCACTTTGATGCTAAATGTTACATTTCCTCACTTTTTCAATTTTATGAAATCTATTTAAATGCAGCTTTCTCACGATGCAGATGCTTAAGTTGCAAATAGATCATTTTATTATTAAAAAGGTACGATGTGCTATACCAATGCAGTCACAGTAAATGTACAGAAAAAACACGTAAACCCTAATTTGACTGTACAATAACAACATTTTAAAACTTACTGTTAAATGTCTTTTTTGTTGTTTTAGGACAGATTGGTGCTGGTGGACAATCAGGCCTGCCTGGTCCTCCTGGTCCACCAGGTCCACCAGGGATTCCAGGACGTCCAGGTGAAAATCACTCTACTTTTTCTGTTGTAGTGTGATCAGTAATCAGTCATTGTTTTAACCAAATCTGTTCAAAAGTGTTTGCTCTCATATCTTGTTATCTACCTTTGTAAAACTACTTTCATTATAGGTGATTCAAGACAAGGATCTCCAGGCCCTCCAGGACCACCTGGACCTCAGGGCCAGCCAGGCAAGTATCTGTTTCAGGTGAGTGGATCACAAAGTGTAGCTCAAGCTCATCCATTTTCATTCTACCGCTTAGGTTATGGAAGACCAGGACCTAAAGGTGATAAAGGAGACTCAGGCTTTGCATCCAGCTCGGGTATGATCTAAAATATAATGTTGTGCAGTAACTTTGCAGAATCTTTCAGCACAACTGAATTCAGCTTTGTTCTGGTTTAACAGGAACATTTTATCAGGGACCACCTGGACTTCCTGGGGTTCCTGGGCCTAAAGGCTCAACAGGTAATCAGTTACATCTCTCACTATGTGCTGCTCCTTAACTTTCATTACAACATCCCCATGACATTTTCATAATTATTTTAGGATCCCCTGGACCACGTGGATACCAAGGTATTTAAAAGCAAGCATGTTTTAAGACTCATATACTGCTTCTCACTACAAATATGTGTGCCCTTATCTATCCAGGTTTAATAACTCATACTTCTGTTTCAGGTGAACCAGGACCAGAAGGAAAACCCGGCCCCCCTGGAAGCTCCGCGGGAGGTCAGATGTTTATCTGACCCTAACTAAATCTATCTCAGCACAGCTATATTACAGAGACACACATGTAATAGCTTTAAGTCTAAATTTACTCTCATTTAATTTTGCAGTGACAAGATATGGGGAAAATGTCATCTCTGGACCACCAGGACCACCAGGACCTCCTGGATATCCAGGACCTCAGGGGGTCAAAGGTGACCTTGACAACACTGACATCTGTGAAGCACTTTATAGTGTAATAACAGCAACGTTACTTGATAACAAAACATTTTTTATGCTTCAGGGGAAACTGGAGCTCCTGGAATTCCAGGCACTTCAAGAGGTATAAAAATATAATAACTATAATTCTAAGTACTTTTAAATATTCTACACAAAATTATATTTCTCTGCCTTCTAACGTGCAAATCCTTCTTGTTTTTATCACAGTAACCCAAGGTGCTACTGGTCCTCCAGGTCCTCCTGGCCCTCCTGGTCAGCCGGGCTCATTTTCTTCTTCTAAAGAGATGCAGCTGTACATAACGGACTATCTGAGTAAGAGTTTTTTTTAAGGTGGGGTAATGGAATAGTAGAACAGATTATTGCCATGTTTTTTATTGTTCCACACAGGCAGATTCAGACAGAATGGTATACAAGGCCCTCCAGGTCCACCTGGGCCTCCAGGACTCCCTGGAACCTTCTCAGGCTCCATAGAGGACATCTCTGCTCGAATCATAGCATACCTGCGGCGTAAGACATGACTCATCAGAGTGATTAATACACAGCAATAAGACATGACCAGTGGAAAGTAGTCACCTTTAACTGTGCTGTGTTACATTAGGTTCAGATTCTGGCTTCAGCTTTGGTGTTCAGGGTCCTCCGGGACCACCTGGTCCTCCTGGATCTGCCTCTGGATCGCTGACAGTCAGTGCTCTCATTGCCATGCTTCAGAGTAAGTACAGTCAGAATCATCTTATCCACTGTCTGTAAGCTCTTTTTAATGTGATCTCATTGGACTGTGAAGTATAAAGACGCAACCTAATCGATGAGTCCCTGATGTGATCTGTCTAGGAGATGATGTGAGGAGGTATTTGTCAGGACCACCAGGGCCACAAGGGCCACAAGGGCCACCAGGAGCATCAGGAGGACTTTCAAGCAACTACAGGATAGAGGAAATAGCCACATATGTCTTCAACATCATGAATGGTAGGGGGAGGAAAAGGAAATGTTAATCTTGCGAGTGGTTCCTGAAAGTGGTGCTAATCAGTACTTTTATTGTGATTTTCAGAGAGAGGGATTGCAAGAGGTCCACCTGGCCCACGTGGTCCTCCTGGGCTTCCTGGACCTTCTGGTGTAGGAGGCTCTGGCTCCGCGACACTTTCGGTTGACTATTCTGCGCTGATCAGAAGTAAGATCCTTTCATCTGTTTTTTCCCATAAATGAACAAAAACTAGCAACAGTTTGCAAAACGTCGCTCACTCATCCTCCTCCTCCTCATGCCTTCATCTACGTAGACCCAGAGTTCCGCTCATGGGTCAGTTCTGCTGTGCAGCACGGTCCTCCTGGTCCTCCAGGTGTGCCAGGACTACAGGGCCCTCCTGGCCCCCAGGGACCACCAGGAGTCTCTACTGCCACTGTGTACGGGGCTGGAAGTCAAGGCTACAGTTTGGAGGATATTCAGCGTTACCTGCAGGGTGAGTCTAACAGTGAAGAAGCTGTGCCTGTTTGTAACATCAATGTTAGCTTTAACCTCTTCTTTACAACGACCATTTTGTCTGGTCTGAAATAACATTTGCAAAATAAAAGAAGTTGCAACTACAAGGTCTGAATGTGTAAACCTTATGCTTAAAAAGAAAGCTGAGACACTATAGAAATGTCACAGATTGTGTGAAATTAAATGATCACATCAGATTATACACATTCACACTACAGCCAACTAAATAAAGATATAAAAATCTATGTTTGTAACAACATTTAACCAACTGTATCAAACCACTAAGACAATCACAATAAGCTGCCTATAAATGAGGCTGGAAGAGTCACTTCCTGGTTTTACATCCTCTCATAACACATTTCTTCTCTTTGGCTTTTAACTCAGTGTGAAATTTTGGCTTTTATTTTCTTTTCTTTTATTGTTTTCATTTTGTTTTATATCTATTCCCCCCCCCCCCATTAGTTATTTTATTATTTACATGTGTTAAATGATTTAAATGTGTGTATAGCACTCTGGTCAACATAGTTGTTAAAGTGCTTTATAAATAAACTATCCCTGTTGCACAAGCACCCCTCCCTGGTCCCGTTACAGGTGGGAGGTAACTAGGACTGTCATTTAAGAAATTATTACTAATCTCCACCATAATTATGTTCTCTAAACCAATATCACCCAACAGCCCACTTACATCAATTATATGGAGACAGAAGACTTTAATTTGCAGTAGACGATTTATTTTAGTGAACACTATGTAAAAAATGGGATGATAGATGTGCAGTGAGTATTGAAGAAGTCTTGTCAGAGCTTCTCTCTGAAGCATCAGATGTCCACAGCCAGCAGATGGAGCCGTTTGACGTGTCAGATGTTTCTAACACAGTGTCATTTCCAGGCATCTGTGTCAAATCTACTCAGTGTTTCATGAGGCTTCGGTTTCACCATCCCTAGAATACGGTAGCCAGAAGAGGACAAACTTATTATTCCTTCGTCCTATTCGTTTCAGCTGTGAATGTGTGTTTTCAAAGAGGGGAGGGGCGAGCCGGAATGATTTATTCCTGGTTTGCTGGATAGCTCGTTTAGTGCAGGTGAACTGAGTTCAAATCCCACAGGTGCCTTAGATCAAATATTTGTTTATATATATTTTCTTTCTTGTGTGTGCAAAAATCCTTTAAACTGCACATGTCTTATGCTGCCCATTGCACAGGATAAGTCACAAACTAATATTTTGTTCACTTGGATGAAAAGCAATTCTACTCAACAAGGTTCTCTTCTGTTGTTCTTCTTAGGTTCTAAGTTTAGAGGTCTTCCAGGACTTCCAGGCCCCCCTGGCCCTCCAGGTCCAGAGGGACCACCAAGCAGTAACACAGGAACAATTTCTCACAGAGGAAACTTGCCTCGTGAGAGCATTCGAGCTGAAATTCAGGATTATCTGAGCAGTAAGATTCGAGCAGCCCAGATAGAGACATGGGATATATGTATAGAATCCATGTAAAAATAACAAACACTTTAATCTCCGTTTTTCAGGTGACAGTATTCGACGTGCCATTGTGGGCCCACCTGGACCTCCGGGACCTAGGGGTCAGAAGGGAGAACGTGGAGAGCCGGGTTACGTGCAGGGATATGCACAGAGCCAGAGCTACTCGCAGGGCCAGGGCTACTCCCAGGGCAACTCTCAGTATGGCTCTCAGCATAGAGAGATCGATATCAGCAAGCTAACCGAGACACTGGATTACTCTAATGTTGCCACAAAAGTTACAGAGTATATCAGGAGTAAGTTAATGCAAAATGTGGAGTTTTGTACATATGATTCCTCTTCCTTACTGCTGTTAGTGTTTAGATGGAAACTGTAAAAGGAAACAAGTTAAGCATCAGAACTTGGTTTGTTAAATATATATGTAAATGAATTTATCATGTTTTCTGCTAACTACTCTGCAGATCAAGGCCTGCTGGAGGAGTATATGACCGGAGGTCATTTGAGGAACAATGTACGAGCGATTCAAGGCCCTCCTGGTCCACCGGGTCCCCCAGGACCACCTGGTTACAGCCGTGTCATTGGGTCCTATGGCAATGTTACAGCTGATCTCATGGACTTCTTCAGAAGTAAGAACATATTTTTTTGCTATTTTGCAAACAGACATCATCAATAATTAAAAGATCTTCCATCTTGTATAATGGGAAAATGTTGCTTCACCTGCTGACTAAAGCTTCACTTTTGCACAGCTTACGGCACCATCCCTGGCCCTCCAGGAGGCCCAGGCCCAAAGGGAGAGAGAGGGTATCCAGGACCAAAAGGAGATAAGGGTACTTTTAAACAGAGTCGATGCAATACAAAATGTTTTTAAAACAAATTAATAATGCTTTAGTGGATTTACAAACAGATTTATGTGATCACAGGTGATTCAGGACGACCAGGTTTACCTGGAATACCAGGTGCGTTCACTGTCCAGATTCCACACAAAGTGCAGAGGAGGGAAGCAGGTAACCTCAATCAAGTCACATCAAACCTCATTAGAAACTAGAAATTTCATGTCGCTAATCAGATCACTGCACTGTTTTGTTTCAGCTGCTGCAGAAAAGAAGGTGGCAGATCGTAATCCAGCCAGCGGTGGCTGAAACGTAAACGTACTTGTAGATCGTACCTTCAGCTTTACTTCTTACTTTTATGATCAAATTTACTGCAAGAGGGCAAACTACTCTTTATTGGTGCCTTATGTAGAGAATTCAGTTTAATAAAATAAAAACACAAGTCTCTTTAAAAAGGAAGTGGAGATACTGGTCCATGTTTTTGTGGTAGATATCAGCTTTTGAAATGGGGGTGTAAAATGTTTACCAAGTTAAACTTGCATTCATTTTTCCAGCAGCAGCTTTGGTCACGAGAAAATTTACGCAGTTGCTTTATTTGTTCAGCTAAATGTGCCTTTTTTTTCTGTATTTGCTGTTATTTGAAGATTTTTTTTTTTGTTTTTAAGGACTAGATAAGAAATAAAAGCATCCATTACACATTAAAGCCGTATAAATGACATAACAATGAACTCTTTAGTTTGAATGATGCAAAAAGTCATTCAAACTCGACTCAGTCTCGGTCAGTGAGGGTCACTATAAGAAGCAGAAGTTATTTCAAAGGTTTTTTTGGTTAAAAAAAACTATTTTGTTTGTGTGAGCGCGATTCAGATGATCAATAAGACGCGACTGATTAAGTTGTATATTTTTTTTACAAGAGCACTGAATTTGAGATTTTCTGTATGACTTTAAATGTTGAAAAGATTTAATTAAAAATTGTTTCCAGATTCTGTTTGACATGATTGAACACACAAAACACACAAATAAATCTATTTTTTAGATTTGTGAGTCTTACCATTTGTGTGAGGTAATTTAATCACAAAACTGTGTCACTCAATTTGTCAAATAAACAGCTGATTTTTTTATTTACATGAAAAAAATGTCCATTTATAAAGATGCATTTAATACATTGAATGTGACATCAAAAAAGCATATAGTAAGAATGTCCATTATGAGGGAATGACATGAAAATGCTGTAATATGTTCAATTGAAAAATATATATGAAATCTATGGATTAAATGGTGTAAACCACATGACAAAATCTGTTTACTCCAATAAAATTCCAACATTTATGACAAAATCCTACTCAAAATTAAAGTCAACATACAGAAATGATGGGATGCATTGATTATATACAGTTACAGCACTGGATGTGAGCTCTGCATGACGAGCACTTATAGCATCGGTATCTCAGGCATAAGATTTGGAAAACTAGGTGTGCTTGTAAAACACTGATGGCTTATTTGAAAATGTTAAAATGATAATAATAATAAAACAAAATAAAGATGCTAACACAGTCCAGGCAGTCCGGAGCTCAAACTGCATACGTTTTCTGCAGCTCATCTGGCGAAACAGTGCAAATCAAAAAGCTTTACATTCCTTCATAATAACTCTTCATGAGATCCTGCTCAAAATAACCTGGGATAAAGCAATTTACCTTGCATACCAAAACAACTCTCCAAGATGCAACAAGTAATCTCTGTTTATATGAAAAGGAGGAGTGTTACAGCATTGAATTACATTACGTGTTAAATGTATACCAGTATATATTTTTATTTATTCATCTCCAAGGATGGTAAAAGGCTTTTTGTAAGCACAGTACTTGATTAAACTTCATATGTTTGGAGCACACAACACAGTACATTCTACATGAACGCACCGTCTTATGAAGCCGTTTTTGCTTCCCATGACATTAGACGGCTCACAAAAACTAGACAGCCATTACAAAGTCTTACAACTACACAGTCTGTTATCTTTAAACTCGTCTTCCTACACAAAGTCCTTTATAGGCAGCCAAACTAATTTTCTGTGATACCTTTAATCACCAGCTTATGTGAAATAAAAAACAAAAAGAAGGAAAAAAAAGGCATGTCTTAAAAACATTGGGATCAGGAGCAGAAATGATAAGCAAGTATGTAAGTGCGGAAGAGTCGAGACACTCTTCTGTATGAACTGCAAGTTGTACCAAACAGAGGAGAGCTTCAATGCTAAAAAAAAAAAACATACCAGGCACTGGAAATCATTTATACTGCAGCAGGCGGTGCTTAAGATCCACAAGCATGACTAACCTCAGCTGAATTTTAGACTATGAACATGCTTAAAAGTGCATATTACATTAGACAGTTCCCAATAAGCTGAGAAAATCGGATTAAGCAACAGGAGTGTAGCCATGTCATGCTTACCAATGCTGGACTCAAAACAAAGCAAAGCGGTTTTAATAATTACAAAAAAAAACTATGTTGCTCTGCCACAAGGAGTCAGTGAGAGAAGTTTAACGGGGGTTGCACAGACTCAAATGAGGCTATAACCCAGTGTTGTGCAGGTTTGGTATTGGGTAAAACTTGGATACTCGGCTCTGTGTGGTGGGGTTAAGGCATTCGGATTCACCGCTCATCTTGAAGAAGACCTCCTGTTCCTGAAGCTTCCGTGTAAACTCATCCTCTAAAGCCTGCAGGGGGCAGCAGATGCAAAAAACTGAGTCAGAACTTTCACAACTGGGCAAAAGAAATCCCATCTAAAGGTAAGGAGTACATGTAGAATAAAACTACCTTCTTCCTTGGCCTCAGCTTTTCTCTCCACTCCTTTATCTCTTGGCTGTGCTCTTCGTCCAGCTCCTTCAACTTTTGGGTCTCATGTTCAATTAAAAGGTGGCATTTCTCATTCTGGAAGAGAACCCGTGAGAATGAGTCACGTACTCGTCTTACATAATCTTTACTGAAATGTTTCTTTCATTTCTGTTGTGGTTCTAAACCATTCTGTTTATCACCATCTTGGTATTAAACATACTGAAACAACCACTTAGTGGAAGCTTCTTTTAATACACAAAATCTTCTTTATCCTTTAACGTCAAGATTAACAAGGCTGCACTTGCTAATGAGCAAAAAGACATCTTGCAGGTGTCATTTCGGCCGCCTGTACCCGGGATCTCATTCTTTCGGTCACGACCCACAGCTCGTGATCATAGGTGAGGGTGGGAACACTGCGACTGGTAAATTGAGAGCTTCGCCTTCTGACTCAGCTCCCTCTTCACCACAACAGACCGGTGCAGACGCAGCACTGATCCGCCTGTCGACACCCCCCCCCCTTTCAAAGTGAAGAAGCTGCCATTTCAGAAAGCCATGCTTATGTTCTACATATAGTTGTGTTATTCTCTGAGAAGTATCTTTAGAGTAAACATGCTGTCTACGTACAGTTGTGCTAAAGTTGAATTTAAAATAGTTTAGTTTAGTGTCTGTAAACAGCACATTTACATGTAATGATCTAATCTGTTAAGAAAATAAATGTTGAAATAACTTAATAGAAACAAGCTGAATTTAACATCAGTGCTTCAACAATTTGTTTTGTTGTACTCTATAGGTACGTTAAGGTGATAATCAGATGAAAACACACAGTGTGTGTGCTCGTGAGCATTTCAGCGCCACCTGCAGCTGCTGTAGCTCCCTGATGTTTGAATCGCACTGCAGCTGCAGATCTCTCATCTGGTTCTCGTGCTTCTGGTGCTGATGGAGTCGCTCATTCTTCTGCCTCTTTTCCTCCTGTGCAGCAAACTGGACCACACAGAAACAAAACAAACATGTGAAAGCAGTTTGCACAAACGTGACAGCAGGCAAGGACATGGAGACATTTGGTGTTTTCACACAAAAGCTGGTTTTTGAAAAGTGGTCTGCATGGAACAATTGACTGGCTGGTTTCAGAAACACTGACTGTGTTTAACTTTGGCCTTTCTGTGTGGAGTTTGCAGGTTTTCTCTCAGTTTTCATCCACAGACATGCATGTTAGGTTGACCGGCCACTCTGAATTCTGTTTCTGTGTTGGCACCGTAATAGATTGGTGTACCCTTGCTGCTCCAGCTTCCCCCCAACCCTGAATTGGACTTAGCATAATATGAATGGGGAGGAAAAGGTGTTTGCATTGAGCAGATCCTTTGTGTGACGTGATAAGATGTTGAAGCACTCATGCTTCATGTGACAAGCAGAAATGCTGAAACATGGGCGTGAGTCCATGGTGACTGCACCTGCTTTATCCGTTCTCTCTCCTGCTCTGGGGTGATAATTGCTGTGGTTGTGATGCGAAGGCTCTTCTTGAACATGGCCATACGAGTCTTGGCATCGCTACGTTGGATCTTGGGCAAGCGACCCCTCTCTTGTGTTTGTTTGTTCTTGAGCTCTTCTATCAAACGCTGGTTGTAGCGCTGCATCTGCTCCATCTCCTACAAAAAGAATAAATCCGGCTTTGCATTAAGCAGAGTTACTTTAAAAAGATGATGATAGCCAGTGTTCCCATCATGGTGCTGTACAAAAAAACCTGAATAAAGCAACTCGTACTTTCTCGTGTCGCTTCAGCAGCTGGTGCCGCTGCATGAAGTACTGGTCTTTCAGCTGCTGCTTCAACAGTTGGTGCTTCTCCTGCAGGTGGCGTTCTTCCAACTCCCACATGGCTGCTTCTCGAGCTACAAAACACAAATGTGATGCACACAAAGGCGCAGACACGTGGCAGCATGTTAGACGGTGAAGCGTATAAGAACAAAAACAATAACAGCAAGTTGGACAAGCTGTAACAGGCCGAATGACCACAGCTTATATTCTTCAAGCTGAATCCGTCAGTATTTACACACTTTGTAGGCAAACACAGCATCATTGATATACACTTCCTCTACACACTGAGAGTCAAAAGTTTTTTTCCTCTGATATTGTAAATGTTTGCTGACTTCATTTCTCACCACTGAGCCAATAAAGAGACTGGAAAATTACTCAGGATTCTAGAGTTGAGTTATTTGCCTTGTTACCGGATTTAACAGTAAAAATAACCTAAACTGAGAACAGATGTGAAACAAATACATAAATAAGTAATAGCTACATACCTGAAATCAATCAGAGCTTCTCTCAGCTTTACTATATAATTATAACCACCACTAAAAGCCTTTTAATATCCTCTGTGATGGACTGCATGTTTATGATTGTTTTATATCATAGACTAGCCTTCAGAAGTTCCTTCTCTACCTCCTACCTCTCATTAGCTGCTGTTTGTGGTTGAGGCAGTCTCTCTCAATGGTGGCTATCTCCACTTTATGCTGCTGAATGATTTTCTTCAGAGCTCCGTCCAGTTCTTGCTGTTGCTTCTGTAGGAACTCCTGCTCCTGGGAGCCAGAGAAAAGAGGTACAGTGAGGAGCAGCCTGGTAATGTGAACATAAGAAATGACTGTTATTCTTATTAAACATGGTAAAGAGACAGCAAAGAAAGCACAATATCACAGTACAAACGCCTAACAAAACTGCCTGAAATAAAATGATGTAATGTAGTCATCCACTCCAAACTCAACACAACACCGAGCACTATGATGTCACATCATCAACTGGACTCAGCAGTGGAGACACTAACGGCAACAAGCCACAATGGAAGTGAAAAAAGATAGAAAAGTTTAATAAGGACTCTTATTAAAAGAACATATACTGTCAATAAAACCAAAAATCACTAACAGGGGTGTATCAATTCTTAAATGATCTTATTGCTGAATGAAACATAGCTATATTAACAATTAAATGTTTTTTTATGTCTTCCACACATCTCACTTCACAAGCTCGATTAACTTAGTTTTTAATCTTCCAGAATATCTCATTGAAAAAGACGTGGCAATTTACTTTACATTACATGTATATTGTAATATAGCTGGTGCCAAAATGATAGGTAGACTTAGCTCTAATTACTAACCTCATAATTATACAGTAAAGCTAAATTATACAGCACGAAAATGATTCTAATAATTAAGTGTCAGCCAATAACCTCACTGGATTTTCCACTATGATCTGCTCCCAAAATAGCCGCCCAGTTTGACATTTACACATTTTCTGTTGGACTTTAATTCAGCTTAATCTGGAGTTCTAAAGTATAACACTATGCTAATATCACTGGACCATAGGAACAAACAGACTGAGGTGTTAAACAACTCCATCGCACAGTAAATCCCAGACTCAATCCTATCATATAATATATAAATAATATGTTTACCATAGAAAATGCACAAACCAGATGGAGGGAAAGTACTGAGCAGGAGAGTAGGAAAGAACCACTCCACAAGTACAATAACACTCACAATAATAGAGAAAAATAAAAAGCCCAACGCTGCCCATGCTTACATGTGTAGTTCATAAAGTAAAAGTGAACAATCACAAATGATCCTGCCACTTAACTTCACACACATCTAAGTATGGGCCAGAGATGCCAAAAAACGGGGTGGGTGGAGGAGGGGAGGGGGCACTTACATCCTGCATCTGAGCGTTGAAGAGTGCACATGAGGATAACTGAAAAGACTGTATCATAACCTGGGCCACTGCCTGTGAAGGAGAGCACACAGCGCACTCGCCCTGATCAGGGACAGACAGCACATAGCAGGCGGAGGTTCACTCACACACCCACTAAAATACACCAGCACTCACACCGATTTCCTCCCATATGGAGGAGGTGGGGTTTTCCACTTTGGGAATGTCAGTGAGTTTACAGCACACAGCACAGTTCTGGCTACATGTTAGGGGGGCACATTCAATTAGTCATTAATGCTTGAAAGCAGCTCATAACTCCAGCATTTTACTTGAATCGAGCATGCAACTGACTCATTAACCGGTAATAATATACAACTTCTTCTCAAAGGAGTTAAAGAGATTTGTATGCATGATGCATGTCTATTTCTTAGAAGATGCAAAGAAAGAAAAAAGTCTGAAAAGGACATTTTGTAGAGACGTAAACTGTAGAAACAAAGTTTTCTCCCTAACGCTGCAGCGTGCTCTGACTGAGACTACACGTCTGTTCTCCTTTTATAAGTATCCCATTACATTAAAAGACAGAAGTAGGTAAATTATGTATGAGATATTGATGGGAAGAGGTAATAATACTGCAGACTTTTCCTTTTAAAAAGTTATTTACTTTTCTCGCATGGAAGACTTAAATTATCTCCAAATATAAAGTCTATTCTATAGTTAGAAAGCAGTGCCCTGAACTGCACAGGTGTAAAATAGGTCTGGGAAATGTGTTATTTCAATCATTTGTACATCCAGTTTACAAAAGGGATACACAAAACAAATGTGTGAAAAAATAATTACATTTAAACTATTAAACTAAACATAGGAAACTATTAAAACATCTAGAAAAACCTTGATGTTAGTTGCGCTGTACTAACTCATGATATTCACAAATTAATAAACAAGGGAAATATGTTCTGGCCAGTAAGTCCAGTTTGGCCATAAAGCTGCTCTGTTCATTGCTCAGCATCTTTCCCTACACATAATAAAAAGAGTAATGGATAGTAATAGTAAAAGACAGTTAAAGTCACCATTTATGGTAAATTAGGTGGATATAAATCAGAAGGCAGCAAATATAAAGAAATGAAGACAGATTTTCTTTAAGCTTTGA
This sequence comes from Pseudomugil gertrudae, assembly GCA_037177535.1. Taxonomy (NCBI): domain Eukaryota; kingdom Metazoa; phylum Chordata; class Actinopteri; order Atheriniformes; family Pseudomugilidae; genus Pseudomugil; species Pseudomugil gertrudae. The sequence continues at coordinate 15,950,463 of JBAMHV010000017.1, forward strand.
TATTCATCAAGTCACTGAGAGGGGAAATTAAATAAAGATGGAGAAAGTCATATCACAGACTTTCACAGAGTAAGAAACGGGTGGAGCGTTACCTCTGCAGTCTTGAGGAGTGATAGGTCCTCCTTTATTCGTTTCATGAGCTCTTTTCTCATGTGTTTGGGTGACTGTCCAACTTCCTGTATGGCCTACAGTTTGTGAGTATGCAGAAGCTGGTTGATGCTGTATTTTCTGAAAATCTAACAAAGCTGGGCAACAACAGTGGGAGACATGCACGGTCCATTTTGAGAGGAGGGATAGCATCCAGCCACCATCAGATTTAATAGGAGCATGCTAAATTTCTACAGCTTGCTTCTGCTGTTGCTCTGAACAAATCTTATTTTTAGAGCACTACAGAGCTGCCAGTCTGAACTGCAGGAGGTAGATTAATGTCAAAAAGAGGGATTCAACAGGTGCATGGCAAAAGATGTTAGTCTTGATGACAGCTCTACCTTCACCACTTTGCATTCAACTGATCACCACAATTATGAACACTGATTTTGACTCTTAAAATGAATCAAAGCAGAGTAACGGAGTTGGAATAGTTTTGTTATTAATCAGAACTTGGAGATTGTTGTTGTTCTGATATCTTAATCAAATATAGGCTAGGCTTACAGGTAAATAAAAATAAACAAAATCTCATTTTGAGGATCGAGAAAGGAAACCACTATTTGCCTAAATTCAGGTGAAGGGTCTCCAAACATGTGTTCTTTTACATAATAAAGATCAAAATTCAAACAATTTGTTTTTGCACATACTTAAAAAAAAACTCCAGATCAGTTACTCTGCAAGATGATATGTATTATTTGACCCAAAGGCATCCAACACCACTCAGAAAAATCATACAAAGTTGGCCACCCCATGACCAAAGCCAGCTCACACACACTCATACGAGAAGCACAATTAGTTCCATAAACAGTTTCAGTACATTTTCAGAGTGTAACAGACAAACAAATTAAATACAAACATATTTAAGGTAAGTTAAATGCATTAATGTCTGTGTAAACAAGCACTAAAAACCTAGCAGAGGGCTAAAGGTTCTTATGCAACAGAATTGGGTAAAGAAATTGCCCAAAGATTTAAAAGAGGAAAGAACAGCTGCAAAGTAATCAATGCAACAATGTGCAACCAAAGCCAGTCAGCTTTACTGCATTAAGGAAGTTTCATACAGCACCACTTTAACTGTAAGCACATTAAAAGCACCCAGCAAAGCATTTAAAGATTGCTAAAGAGAAAAGAAAAGGGGAAAAAACGGGGAGTAAATGTAAACCAAGCTTGATTTTTAAGCTCAGCCTGCACTGAACTTTTAATAAAGTCAGAGTGAAGCAATTTCACATATTTTCATGAAAACAAATAGCTGCTTAAAACACAGTTAAAGACCAAAAACTATCTGGTTAACTTGTGGAGTTTACGATGCTTTCTGCTCAGGACTAAGGCAGGTGTAAAATAAATCCACAGCGCTGTGGAGGGATGTGGAAGTGACCCTGTCCCGAACGACACAACTTTTTATGTATAGATCTACAAAAATGCTTTAACATGTGATTTAACATCACGTAGTAAAGTATTCAGCCTTCATTATGGAAATACATCTTCCCTGGATGCTAAAATTAGCAGAACTTCAGCAGTTTGCTGAAATTTAATGGGACAAGAGCAAAAAGAAAATGTAGATTAGTTTTCAGAAGAGTAAAGTTATAATGTGACACAACTACTGGCCTGACAACATTTTAACAGTTAGAAATCTCAGACGTCTGAGAGCAGCTTAAAGAGCTACAGTATAAGGCAGGGCTATTTAGTTAGGTCCTATGAGGGTCACAGCCCTGCAGGTTTTCAATACATCCCTGTTTCAACACACCTGACTCACATTAATAAGTCGTTGATTAAGGCCCTGATTTAAGGCGTAGCCACGGTGAGAGGATGGATGCCCTGAAGACTGATTCTGTGCAAAGCAGCTTTTTAAAAAACAAATGTCATAATAGCTGCTTATACAAGCTTCATTATTCACCTGCTAGTTTTACATCTTTACTGAGACAGCTGGGATCGGGATACATGGTACACTGTGGCCACGGCAGGATCATTCTCTTACTCCCCTCACTGAAGCATCAGTACGTCTACTGGATGCTTTTAGGAAATACCCACATTGAAAATGCAAGTTTTGTAACTGAACCAAGTTAAACATTCAGTGTACAGCTAGAATATACCTGAAATATTTAATTTATTTTGATGTTTTGCATTAATGTCCTTTTTGTAAGTTACAATAAATGTTGCTTTTTTCTTGTTCTTGTGGCCTGACCTAAGCTTGGTGTTGGATTAACACACTCACATCTGAGAGTACAGCACACTGGTTGCCTTCTGTGATTTTACAAGCCCAATTTAATTATCTTTTTTTTCTGTGATGTGGCAAACTCAGCATATATATTTATTTCTGCTTTACTCAGACTTTAAAGTAGTTCTCTAAAAATAACAAAAAGACTTTAGTAGCAAAGAATTTCTCAGGAGGGAACCAGAAGCCTTAGGGCAGATAAAGGATAGATACCGCAACATATAGCAAGCAGCATTGAGGAAAAATATAGTAAAGAACAGCTTTCTTGTTGCTATCATTTGCACACATACTGTTTGAGAAAGAGGACAAAGCACTCCCAACAGTATCAGAATGAAACAACAAACACTGAGCAAGATGTTAAACACATGCACTGTTAAACAGCTTGTACACTATGTTGCATGCAGATGTTTTCAAAGAGCTCAATCAGTCCAAATGAAGGCATGTCCATTCAGAAACAATCATGCAGGACTATACCTCTTTCTTCCGATTCTTCAGCATGTTTTGGAACTTTGAGAGCTCTTTGTCTTGATCTGCCTTGATGCGTTTAGCTTCATCTCGGAGTCGGCTGGTGTGATCCTGTTCCAGTCGCTCAATGGTCTGTTTCTGCTTCTTCTCAAGATTTTCCACTTCTTGGTCATACTGACGCTTCTTTGACTGTAAAATCAAGAGACAAGATGGTTGTGGGTGATTAAGATTATACAACTTTCTTCTGCTTTTATTTAGTTGGAAAAATGCTTTGCACAGTAAATGTTCAGCTGAATATTTTGTGTTCAATTCTCAGATTTAAATCATCTTTGAGGTGATAAAAAAAAACAAAACCCCCACTTACAACATACACACCGTAGCAATGAAGTAGAAAGTGACTCACAGTAGTTTCCTGTTCAAAGCGCCGGTAGATCTGCTCTTTCTGCTGCTGCAGCTTGTTGCTCAGCTGCTGCTGGGCCCTCTGCTCCTCTTTTTGAAGAAGTCGCAGCTCTCTCAACTCTTGCCGCCTAAAAAAACCATAAGAATTATTTCAGGATAACTCAAATATAATGCTTTATTCACAATGTAAAGTAATTAATAAAGGAATCTATTTTCTTATATGGGAGAAATATTGAATTCTCACATTAGCATCTTATTACTATTTAACATGTTTCCACTTTAATTATTCTAGTCTTAATTTTGTTGAATTATTGGGTGTTAAATTGACGCATAAAACAAGGTAATGAAACAAAAAGCAAACATTCGAACAACACTTGTGCAAACAGTCAGAGCAGCATGTCTCATGTCTTTAAAAGGCAACAACAGAGATGACAAGAACATAACGCAACATTAATCATGGCAGACAACGCATCTGGCATTTGTAAAAAGCTGTGGGAGATATGAAATGAACAGGAACTATTTAAGGCAAGAGTGTTAACTAGGTCACATCCCATATTTAGATCAACAGTATGTCAAGCAGATTGGATGCGGGCGTACCTCAGGAACCTCATCTCCTCATTCTTGGTGTCGTTATCAGTCACTATCTTTGATGTCGTTACACTGACCTCCACACCATCTACCATGAACTTGCGTGTCTTCTTCAGAGTTTTCTTCTGACGTTTTGACTCCTACCAAAATACACAAGATGGTTTAGAGTGTGAAATGATCAGCTGACATGCTAAAGGCCGAAGCTCTGACTGAGAATCTGTTACCTGCACAGACACAGAGCCCCCATCTTTGCTCCTGGACAGGAAGCTGGAGATGGACAGATTGAGGTCAAGGCTGTTGCTGTCAGCAGCAGAGCTGCTTCCCGAGTCAGAGTCTTTCTCCACATCGGACTTGATCACAACGGGGCTCCCATGCTCCATTTTGGTTTCTGAATCCGTTTCACTCTCCTGAACAGAAATAGCATCTTGGGAAGTGCTCTCATCTATATGGGCCGCTTTCTGCTCATCTTCCTTTACAGAGACATCTTGAGATGCATCTGTTTGTTCTAAAACATCAGATGTGTCTTTGACTTCTTCATTAACTCCATTTGATTCAGCTGATGTTTCTTCCTGCAGGTCACCCTCCTTTCTGGACTCATTCTCTTGTTTAGGCGGGTCTGACACCTCAGGGGCCTCATCCTTTGGCTTCTCCTCCGACTCATTTTCTATAGTCTTGTTTTCTAACAGAACCTCAGTGGTAGGCTCCTCCAAACTTGATTTAGTATCTGTGTCCCCATTTATATTTGTGTCTAGTAAATCTGATTCTAATTTCTTTGCATCTACAATTTCATCATTACCCACATCTTCTAATCTGTTGATTGGTTCTTTGTTTTCTTCTTCTACCTGTGTTACTTCTTTTGATGTGGAATCTACATTTACTGGGGTTTCTTCAGGCTTTTCTTGCGATTGTACGGATTCTTCTGCAGAAGCTTGTTCTTCTTCATCTTTCAGATGCTCTGGTTCTTCATTTAATACTGGAGTAGCTTCATCTCCCATTTTCTTTCCCCCTGTCTCATGTTCCTCTTCTTTTTCATTATTATTTCTGATAGGTTCTTGGTAATCCACAGTATCTACTGATTCATCTGCCTCTGACACAACAGCCTCACCAGGAATCTCTTCAGTTAGATCCCCCTTTGGATTAGGTTGAGTAATATCTTCTGGGTTTAAGTCCTTGTCGGTTTCCATTGTTCCTGAGGCCACACCTTCATTGCCATTATCAGACACCTCCGACAGTTTCTCCTCCTCAGTCTTAGCTACTTCACTTGGTCCAACTCCTTCATCAGAAACCTTGTCACTGATTCGGTCCTCAACAAGCTCGGCTTCCGTCTTTTCTGTAACAGACTCGAGAGTGGAGGAAGTTGGCGGCACTTTGTCATCCTCTGAGCTGGCCACGCTGACATCTGATGGAGCACGCTTGTGACCAGGAACCGCCTGAACCAACAATAAAGAAAAACATAAAAACCCTCAACATGTTACAAGAAGCTCAACAAAAAAGTCTCAATAATGTTTTTTATGACATCATACTCTTAGTCCTAAAAGGAGTAATGTCGAGGCCTTAGTAAGACTGAACGACAAAGCAGCTAAGAACAAGAAAAAGCCAACAGGCCCTTAGTATAGTGTGTATCTGGCTTGGCTTTTCAGGCTCACACAAGCATCTTGTTGACTTGATGTAAGAAGATCTGCACCTTCTGTAGGCATAACTGACTCAAAAATACATGTTTCTAAACTAATGAAAATATTAGAAATATTAACATCAATATTAAATGCTATACACTGGAACTTTATCAGAGGATATGACATGCTGTACATACACATACAGAAATCAAACTACCCACCACAGGTGTATCAGGCTCTTCCTCCTCCTCCTCCTCTTTGCTATCCTCAAGCTCTTCTGTGACTTCAGCTTTGGCTTCAGCTATGAGCTCTCTGAGTGGTTTGCTATCCGTTACACTGGTGACAAAAGGATGCTACGTATAAAGAAGGCGACATTAAGATATTAGCAAAACATGGAAATGTTTTCTATACATGTAGCAAATACAAGAAAAAGCAAGACAGAAAAGAAAACTTAATTTGGCTTAAATGAAGTATGAATAGATGATTTTGTATTGTATAATAACAATACAGTGTAAAGTAAAGCAGCTCGCCTGTAGAAGCTGTGCTGCACGCCACCTGTTGTCCACATTTTTATCAAGGGCTCTCCGCAGGAAGTCACTGAATTCTGGTGACCTTTCAGAGATAAAGAATTGTTTTGTTATCAGAGCACGAGTCCCTGGGCCCTGCTTTCTAGAATTATTATAAACACATTTTTTCCACTGCAGCCACTGCATTCGGGCATTGACAATTCATCAGGCTCTGTGACAATAAATACTTAACATAATCCCATCTCCAATCTGTAAACATTGCCGTGCCACCTCTCCAGTTATCACCAGCATGCTATCTTACCAGCGAGAGGGATTCATGAGAGTGGGTGGCTCGGCCTTGGCTATTTTCAGTAGCACCCTCATGGGATTCATCTCGTGATTAGGTGGTTCAATCTGTGCCAGCTCTATGAGGGTTACTCCAAGGGACCAGATGTCGGCCTTGTAGTCATACGGACGATCTTTGGAAGTTTCGCACATCACCACCTCGGGTGCCATCCTGCAAAGATCCATTCAGTCAGTGGATTTTAAAATAAACCTCAATTTCTATTCATTTTTTGAAAGGAAAAAATATATAAAAGAAATATTTTGAATATTCCAGGATGACACTGGAAAACAGAAAGCTTATTTAGTATCAAAAGCTGAGGTTACTCAAAACCTTGGTATATCTATATTGAAACATTTTACATCTTCTCACAATAAACACTATTGCAAGGGAGGCTGAAACAATTCTTGGAAAAAAACGCCCGCTTATATTTAGGTTGTCTGACTCACCAATATGGAGTGCCTATGAAAGAATCTCTTCTTTGTATTGTGGTGGTATTTTTAGCAGACACCCCGAAGTCAGCTGAAAGTAGAAATAAAAAATTCTTAACAGAATAAAAGTCATTTTTAAATTGGCACTGGGTTATAAAGGGAAACCAGCTTTGTTTTTTTGTGAACAGTAAACACATTTCCCCCTTTATGAAGCTCTTAAGGGTCATCTCCAGCCAGGATAATCATTACCTGTTTAAATGTTTCAGTGCATCTCTTCTTATTGCACCTCTTAAAAGTATCTACATCTTAGGACTAGGATATACTTGCTGTGCACACTAGCAAAAATAGGAGTGTTCAGCTACATCTGTGTATACACTTTCTGCAAACAACGCACGCAGCCTGTGAACAAAACGTTCAGTCCCGGAATTCACCACTAGGGGACACTACACAGCACTAGGGCTGAAATGGTAAAAAGGTCAATCTGCCAGTAATTTATTTTAGGTCACCAATCTGTTGCTAAATGTTAGGCACGACTGGTTGTCTCCGTGAAACAGAGAGGAAAAATTATAAAAGCCGCCAGAAGTTGGAAACAAGGTCTGAGAGGTCTCAAAACTATTAGCCATTCTGATCTCGTGTCCATGCTTTTGTTAGCATGAGCGCCTCTAGCATTCAAGTCAATATTGCACCTTGCGCACATGACACATCACCTTGCATCAACGCACGTTGCCTAAGTGCCAAACATGCACTGAGAACATGTGGGCACCATGATACATTAATGCGTGATACATACACGGACGCATTGCCAGCAGCAAGTATATTCCAGCCCTTAGAGAGAGAAAGATCTATCATCAAGCCTCTGGTGACAGACTTGATAATTATTGTTTGCCAGGCTCTGCCATGACCCTCTGCGTACAGAACATGAATCATCATGGAAACAGCAGCAGATACTAAAGCAAAACATGAATACTTGACATGTGGAAAATTATACAATCAACTTAAAAGTATCACCAACTCCTAATGCAGAACATATAATGATGTTTTCTTTTTATGAACTTACTTCCCCCATAAATAAATCATTACAGTTCCACCATAATCTGACATAATTTGTCAATGACATCTGCAAAAATTAAGTAGTATAAGGTTTTGATTGCTAAAAGATTAAATGTTTACCTAATTTTACCTCTCCATCCAAGGAGAGCAAAATGTTCCCAGCTTTCAAGTCTCTGTGGATGACCTTGGTTTCATGGAGGTAAACCAAGGCCTCCAAAGTCTGCTTACACACCACCCGGATCTGGGGCTCAGTCAGGGGTCTCTCCAGTTCTGTTGATAAACAATCACAAAGTAAACTGAGATATCTACACAGATTACCATCAAATGTAATCCCTTAATGGTAACCAATAGCAACTGCAGGACACACTCCACTCTTACATCATGCAGTTGTGTTGTGTTGTGTTAAACCACTTAGTACAATGCATTGACATTAAAAAAAAGCGAGGCCATAGAAGTGGAACTGCCACTCCTTGAAAACTGAGCTACAATAATTACAGATTTAGAAAGGCCTCTCAAAATGCTGAGGGGGAAAAAAAATCCCACAGTGCAGAGTTCTGGATGGAATAAAAAAAAAATGTTGGCACTCAAGGATGGAACAAAGAAAGCCCCAGAACTTTACAGTTTTCCATTTCATTCAGTGAATGAGGGACTTACCCAGCATGATGGCATCAACAGCACCACCGGCACAGAACTCGATCAGAATCTAGAGAAGAAACAATGAGGAACATGGCAAAATAATTAAAGGAGGCACCAATTATTTAACTGTCAGAGCAAATAATTTATTTAATCAAACAACTTGAGTTATCTATTGAAGGTAAGCAGAATGAGCTTTGTTGGAAAGAAATAAGCAACTATATTTAATGTGATTGATTGTATGTTTGGACATATTAAGGACATATTAAAAGTTTTCTTAATTTTAGACTGCTGTAGAATTAAAAGACAAACCATATATACATATATATATACACATAAACACACACACACACACACACACATATATATATATATATATATATATATGTGTGTGTGTGTGTGTGTCTGAAATAAATAAATGCTCTACAATGTCATTCCCCAGTCATGCCCATGTATGCAGAACAAATAAAGGTCAGCTTAGATTACCAATTCACACTAAATGACTAAATGTTATAAAAGCATGATTTCATTACATGGTTTAATGCACAGTAGCATTACTTTTAATACAGTGCAGACATTCTGACAAGTTAAAACCAAAAGCTTCTAGTAATGCAAAGACTACTCAAATCACACATTCACAAAAATATCTGAGTAGGCAACAAGGCGGCAAGATGCATGAGATGAACATAACATCAAAATTTAAAGTGTAAAATGGGACAGCATTTAGCTACACCTAAAAGCTGTAGCTAAAAGCTTATTTTTTATTTACATGACTACCATCTTTACTTTCATTGGCTTCGTCTGCATGTTATTGGAAACTTGTTGTATCAGGTTATTTAAAATCAATCATAGATACATTTAAGCACCACCCTCTATTCAGAGGCTGAGACAAAGAGAATAAACAAAGTGGTTATTCCTGTTCAACATTACATCTATGAACTATTACAACATAGACAAACTCAGTTACATTTTTCTTTTTCCAGATTGTGACAGCTCAGCACAATTTAAAACGTGTTGCAAAGATGTACATAAATAGTTACTTTGTTAACAACATATATTCCAATGCAGAAAAAAGAATAAAAACTACAATAACTCATAATGATGCACATGGACAAAGGGCCAACGTATGATAAACACGGTGCTCTGAATTATTTACGGACACTTTCTCCAGCCACTAAAACCACTCCATTATCTTCCTATAGTTGTGGCCAGTCCACAAGGGGCAGTCACATGACACCGCCTGCTAGGACCTAATAGCTCTGGAGCCTCTCATTGCACACAGTGAAATCCACTGACCATGTCTGTGGATGGCTGGATAAGTAAGCACAGCAAAAACTATTGACCTAAATGTTTTAAATGTTCCTTTACAGATATCTGCAGAAACCAAACACTATAACTACAAGCTAAATTTAATTAAATGATGTGTATAATCATATTCTTAATAATGATGCATAACTTCTGAGTGTTGAAAAAAGATAGCTGAACTTGCAGTCCCAGCCATGCGTAGGCCTCTGACTGTATCATGCAATCTGGTTTAAACATCTTTAAAAAAAATAATAAATGTGCCATAAACAAAATACATCACTACAATTATTCTTTAAGAATTTAAGAAGAAACGTCTTATCATAGGTTTTGATAAGTTTTGTTAATTTGTGTCTCCGTGTGCAACCAATATGCTGCCTTTTCGTCTCCATTGCCTTAAAAAAATCTATAGTCACATATTGGAAAGGAAGGAGCTAATCTCTGTAAGGTACCAGCTTACTTACCCAAAGTTTGCCTTCAAAATAGAAAGCATCCAGGAGTTTGACAATGTGATGGTGGTTGCAGGAGGCCAGAATGTCAATCTCAACCATGTAATCTTCCAGCTCATCTTCTGTCTTTGTGTCAATAACCTTAGCAGCTGCAAGGGTTCCATTCTGCTTATTCTGGGCCTAAAAGCAATAAACAAAATGGCAAAATATGGGAATGAGCTGGATGCACTGGTCAATATATTTCTGAAACTGCTAATGGCAACAACTGTGATTTACTTTCCCCAAGACATCTGAACAGCTGTACTTTCATTAGACATGTTTAAGCTTGAGAAATTCATCTTGTGTAGCTAAGAACAACCTCTTTTTTAACTAAAAGTTGCAGATACATCTTCACAGAATCTTATACAGTCAGAAGGAACAATGCAGTAAATAGCTTAAGTAAAAACTATACTCTGACCTCCGATTTCTCACCTCAAATTGGTTTTAATAAGACTAAAATAGCACATAATACATTATTTAAATTTTATTTTTAGTATCTCCAAAAAAAGTCATTTCAATTTTATGTAGGACTAAAGCAATAGCAAAGATTACCAGAGATACAATAAAAAGCGAATGTGAAGTTGTTTAATTTCAGGGCTTGCTGTGGATTTAATGTTTATGGATACAGACACAATGTCAGGGAGTTAAGGAAAAAGAAACACAAGGGCGTGTAAATACCAAATGCTGTGTCAGACCCTATATTTACACACTGACTTGACACACTCTCTTTCCCTTTGTGCTGGCTGATGTCTCTGTCACAGACCATTTCTGATACATTCAGTGTGCAGATTTTGTGTTAGTTTCATGATGCTATCATTTATCTGGTCTTTTTCCAGTAAAAACACAACATACAAGATTTTGAGAGAGATAGTGTGACTTTTTAGCATCATTGTATATGAGGACATTTAACATTTGCTTTTGAAATAGTCACAACAATCTAGGACATAGCCACTAATTTGATGCATTTTTATATAAATAAATAAGATAAAAGATAATCATTCAACCTGTAGAGAACCCATTTCTTAAAGTACATTAATATAAGTCAAAGTATGTAAAATGATTCACTGCCAGAATTTTTAAGTAGTTTGTGTAAGGACTTAAAAATGATCCATTTCTCCACTGTTCAATGTACAATGACACCTGTACTCATGAATGTCTTGAGTTAAGGACTCTGTTGTTGCTCCATTTCTCACCTAAACAACTGATTCACACTTTACCACCACACCTAGAAAAAGCAGCCACCTGTGAAATACCTGTATTGACAACAGTGTGTGTTGACAGCAAAGTAACTTCTTGAAGCCGGCTTCTCTCCACCCTCACCTGAACAATGACAGGTGTACTGTGTATTTGCCAAGGTAAATCTTTAGCTGAGTAAACAAGAAAATCCTCTGCTTTCCCTCACAGTAAGATCACCAGCTAACAAGACAAGGGAATAAATTAAGACCAACAAGGTCATTTAATGATTATATATATATATATCCTGTAATCTCCATGATATGTGGACATTTCGAGGCCATGTTTATTCTGTGACAACGAACCACACCTTCAATAGTTTAATCAATACAAAGTGCGACTACAAGTGTCTAAAACCTGCTGTTGTTGGAAAGAAAGTGTTTTAAAAGCTAAAAAAATGAGAAACTCCTCTAAAATTTCCTACATTAGTCACAACCAGCATGGTCATGTCTCTTCCACAGGGATATACTCGAAGTCAACAGTTAAAGTACAATAGTAAAGTGTCGCAGCATTCATTTGAAAGTAAATCTAAGTTACTGGGCTTTGCTGGGAACTGTGGCCTGTAGAGGAGCCATGCCATCCTGTCTGTCATATTATCGTTACATCTTATGACCTCCAAGCAACACAATGGATGCGAGTGTCTTGCAAATGAAACGGGTTCGTAAACAGGACAGCGGATATAACGTAACATGTTAACTTACCTTGTACACTTTACCAAAAGCTCCATCTCCCAGCTCCCCAATAATTTCCCAAATGTCCTCCGGGTTAACATCTCTGTGTACATGCTCATACTGCTTCTTCTTTTTATCAGGCCCCAACTTGAATATCTTCCGAAAATTAAAGAAAGACATCTCTTTCTTGTTCCGAGGTGTAACGCAGTACTCTGGATGAGGTGCCTTCGGTTATTTCCGCCAAGAAAATGTAGCGGTTTCCCCCCGATGCGGAGCTGAGATGGCTATCGGAATATGACCATACAGGCGTTAAATGAATGCTGACAGGCCGGTGCTGTAGCCATTCAGCTATAATAATGTCAATTATAACTTCCCTCAACGATACTTATTCAGAATCACATCATAGCTAGCAGCCACAGGACGGAGAGGAGAGGAGTTCTCGCAAAGGCGTTTACGTTTTATTCAAATTAAAATAGTTAGAAACCAAAAATATTAGCTACATGGTCACGCGTGAAGTGACATTTTTATGGTTTAGCGTTAACGGAAAAATGGGACAATAAACAGACCTCATGTTTCGGTAGGCTGACCACACAGAAGTTAGCGGTTTAATGTTAAGCTAGCATTCGCTTTCATAATCATTTCCGCTAAAAATACTTCATAAAATAAAATACAACATAGTAACAAACCAAACTTTTTCAAACTTTTTTTATTCATGAAGATTACATATTCGTCAGAATTAATTTGAAAAAGTATAACAACAGTACATATGTCGTTCTCAATGGTGCTGTGTCCACATTACCAATACAAATTAAAGAACAAGCGCCAGGAGCCAATTATTTTGAAGGATAAAAAGGTTCGTTTCCGGTGTCACCAGCTCTTTTACTAGTGAAATTGACGCAGTTGATCAGTGCGGAGTGTGCTTCCTGGATCTCCTGCTCGGCAGGATGTGCTCGTGCACAGCTCAGTGTCTCAGCAGCACTGGGCTCAGCCCCTTCTCTTCTACCGCGCATGTAACTCATTTTACTGTCGTCATGAAGAACAGAAAATGGATGTTTTGTTTTCCTCGAACATTTTAGTTAATTTAAACTGTAGGTATAAAAGATCTATTCAGCTAAAACATTTGAGGCTTGAAACACAACTGAGGCAACTTTTTTTTTTTTAGTTTAACTCTGTAAAGTAAAACTATTTCTCTCAAATCAACAGATTACTGGTAGCAGATTCCACATAATGCAAAATATCTGATATATATGCTTTTTTTCTTCAAGAGATAAGTAAGTTGTTGCATGGTTAATTATGTCTGTAAGATAAAATCATGCAAATACATTTTAAAAAACTTAAATACTAATATAAAACAGCTTATCACTATGTAACCATGTATCACCCTTTAATTCTTCTGTTAATACTAATCGTGAAGGTTGTCCCTTTGCATTTGAAACATTTCACTCTAAAACTAAAAGTGTGACAAAGTTGGTCAATCAGACAATATTGAATATCCGTACTAACAATGTGTCTACTTATAGGGAAGACATATCAATTACAGGATCACTTTGTGCATCAAATACAATCTTCAAACTTCTAAAGCACTCTTCATGCATATAATAACATAAAGTGCTTTACAATGCAAAAAAAAAAAAACCCAAAAATGTATACATAATAAAACTTTCCTTTTGCGTGTATTTACACACACATGTAAGAAAGACTGATGATAGGTATAAAGGTTTAAATAAAATAAAAAAAAAATCTGGCTTAGATCTGCTGTTGAGAAACAATATCTTTGGGGTCTATTCGCACTAGAAACCAGTCCAGACTGGGATATACACTGAAACCATAGACTGTTTCGTGAGTCAAAACTACAATAAACATAATTTCCCCTTTTTTCCTTCATTATTTCTTATAAAAAATACTGTAATTAATATTTTTGTTGAGTAAATTGGCTTGTTTCGCTGTTTTACTGCAGCAGAGCGCCGCCTAGTGGGAAAGTAGCAGAATATCAACATAGTCTTTACTCTATAACACCTTCTCCACTAGAGGGCAGCAAAGTCTTTTATAACATGACGAGGTAAATGTGTGTGTGTGTGGAGTTTTCAGAATTAGTGTCATGTGCCTGTTTAGTGTGCAACACTTATTTTTACTTGTTTATTGTGGAAAACATTAATAACGTGTTCATCCCGATTTGTCCCGTATGCATTATGTGAAGAATGTCTCTAAAGCATTGAGACCTCGCTGGTTTAGTGAAATAGGTTAGAAGGACCGCCCCGTGCAGACTTGACTGGCCCCCTGCTCTGTGCAGCCCACCTTCAGTCAGGAAAAGTCTGTAAAAACTCCGGTTTTATTGCGTTGTCATGTTTTACGAGGAGTTCACTATCTCAGAGACCATTTGACAGGATCAATCCATGGATGCACCAAAACCCTGAGAGGAAAGCAGTTTTATTTTTATTTTATTTATCCTCTTAACTTTGGTTTTGGTGTCCGCACAAGTCAATGCTCCCGTCTTTTTCCATTCAGGGTTTTATGGGTAGATAATATTTTTGGGAGCTCATTTATATCCTTTCTTTTTGTTGCAAATAGAATTCAGTCTGTAAAGATGCAGTTTCGCACTGTCCTGGACGTCAATGTTGTGGACGTGCAGAAGAGAAGGAATCCCTCCAAACACTATGTAAGTTTTTACCCCTTTTTCTTTCTCCTCACCTCTGATTCAGCTTTTATAACAACTTAATAGACTTACTATAAAAAATGTGCTCTAACGTTTAAAGCATGAATCTTAAATGTCTTTAATGACTTATTTGATGAATTGTAGCTTTTAATCGCTCATTTAATGCTCATTTTGGCATTTCATATAAAAAATAAAAATGTAGTTTACACAAAAGGCGCAAGTTTGTTTAAAATATATGCAATAGCATACTTTACATGTCAAATAACTTCATTATAAACGTATTTATTGTAGAAAACACAGAGCCAGTTAGTCTATACATATTGCTGCAGAAACATGTTGATTTATTGAACAAATTAGGCTACCGGTATTAAAAACACAGTTTTCCCATCAACACCAACAAGCTTTGTAGCTATTATAAAATATATTGTTATGAAACCTCACAGATTGACCAAAATCACAAGATTTCCCAGTTCAACAAAAGTCAGTTAAAGTCACAAAAAAATAAACAACAACAACATAAAAACCAAACCCTGAGGTCATAATACATTCCTTATAGGCTACCTGTCAGCCGGCTGTTCAGATGCAGGACATTAATGTTAATAAGTACAATTAAAATAAGAAATTTGATTGATTGTTGTCCAAAAGTATGTGACTGACGTAGCAGGCTGTATTGATCAAACTGCCTTTATGTTCCCTTTAAATTAAAACCTTACATTTGTCTACATCTGGATGGTGTAATTCTTGCCACGTGACATATATATAAATTGGAGGAAATCTATGAATCACAAGCTGGTCTCTAAGGAAACATGGGTCAAATTTTACCCTTGCAGTGTTGGGAATGTTAAACTCTAGTGTTTTAAAACCAGCATGATCTGTAAGTCCAAGGTTTGCTGCTTCTAAGCACATGGCCATGAAAACATCATCAATAGGGAGAATTGTAAGGGTCTTGGAAATTGTGTAGATGACTAAACTTGTGTAGCTAGATAGAAGGTAGCCTCCACCACCACAGTAGGAGGGGTATGAGTTTGACTCATGCACCTGAACTGGGATAAAATACTTGCTTGCTGGATTTCTAATGGGTTTTGCATGTTTGATCACCTGACCAGCAAAGAGGTGCTTGCTTCCAGTGTTGTCCTCGAGGCTCTGAAGATACTCAACCATGTTGTCTGTATGAGCAAATATGTCATCATCACCATTGAATAGGAAACTTGCATGCTGACACTTTCTTTCCATCCACTCGAGGAACAGAATCTGCTTCAAAGTGAGGTTGAAAAGGGATTCATTGAAGTCCCATTGGAGGATGTCATTATATTCTGCATGCTCCAGTACAAGGACCTTGTTCAGTTTCTCTTTTTCAAAATCTGTGCCAAAAGTCCCTGAGATGAAAATCCTTCGAATCCACACCCCGTTCTGCAGCCTCTCTTTAGCCCAGGTTTTGCGCAGTACCTCTCTGTTTTTGTAGTTCTGAGGGGGGCTTTTAATGACGAGCAACAGGAAGACGTCTTTGGGCTGATCAACGTCTCCACATTTGTCAGGAAGGTCCAGTATCATGGGGAAATGGCGACAGTGACGATAGTAAAGGAAATCCTGAATCTCACGTGAAAGAGAGTTAAAGCCTGTGATGTTTGCAGCATCCATGTTTTGTTGACATTGTGAGGAATTGTTATATGTTGAATTGCCATTTTTTACTTTTAATACTTCTATATCCAGATGCTTTTGCTGATGGTGGTAGGATTGTTGGTCAGAAGGGATCTTATTTCTACTGATATAAAGAACGAGAAGGACTCCCAGCAGCAAGACAGCGATGTTTCTCATACTTGAAAACCTGCAATGGAAAATGAAAGTGTTTGTATTTCTAATCTAAAAAGCAATAAGAATATAGGAATCAAAAATTCTATTTTGGTCTGTTGTTCCTGCATGTTAATACAAAATATTCAAATTGTGTCAAGACAAAAAAAAAAACCCAAAAAAACATAGAAAAAGAAAAAAAGACAGATTTTAAGCAGTAAATTATAACAGTGATGAGTAGTTATGCGGTGACTTGTTGTCTTTAAATGCTGTCTATCTGGTTGTCTATTTTCTTGTTAGTTTTTAACTTTAAATCTGTTTTGCAGTATTGTTTCCTATTTGAATATATTAGGTTGGTGGTTTGTCTGATTGTACAGTTAATATAAAAAACTGTACCCCCCCAAAATAATAAACAAACAAAGAGAAAAAATAACAACAAAAAAAAGGTAATCTGTTTTATACTTTACCAGACATCAAGAGCATATTCAAAGTATTTTTATTTGCATTTTAACTGTAATCCAAGCCAAAAAAATTCCATTTCAAGAATGAAATGAACAATAAAAGTATTCAAAGTCTAAATATAAGTAAATTAAAACTCAGTATCATTGCCAAGGTTTAAAAAAAGAAAAGAGAATGTACTCCACTTAAAACTGACAAAACCTTTTATAAAAGTTAGCAAAATATCTCGCAACAGTTACAAGAAATACTGGATAATCCTGTCAATACTGACATATCCATACTGTATACCATAACAGTACTGTATAGATTAATTTTTATATCTTCTTTTACAGTATACATTTATAATATATTTATATCTTTAAAGCCCTTACAAACTGCAAACTCCATTTTCTTGCTGTGTACTTGTGACATGTTCAATGACAATACAGTTGAATTCTATTCTATATAAGCACATTGAAGAGCTCAAATAAAGAAAATGTAAAGTTTAACAATAAAAAATCCAACTAGGAGTAAACAAAAATTCACATCCAAAATATTCAAGCCTTATATTGTTTTTACCTGGCCATTGTGGTCTGATATGGATGTCTCTTGGATTCCCCTTTGAAAAAATGTGGATGGTTATGATGAAAAGCAAAAAGCTCATGTACGGTAGTCAAGTCATTCAGGTAATGTCTGTGCTTTGTGCCTGACATGCTTCACTCCTCTCATCTGGTATGGCAGGAAGCTGAACTGACAGTTGACATGATGACACAAAGTAACATGGGGAACGAACATAATATCCTCAGCTATTTCAACTATTTACCTTTTACCTGCAGTGTCAGTAGTGGGTATGATTCAAAACCATTTGTTCCTGTGTCTTTTTGTGTTTTATTCAGAGATGTCTAATATAACAGTTTATGACAAGCACGAGCAACTTTCTGTTTGTTGATTCCAGTATTCCTGTTAGCACCAGTAAATGGAAATATTTTGATGAAACCCAAAGTAGTGAAGATACTTCAGATTTCACCTGAAGCCACAGCTGTGAAGTAAAGTGTCACCTGCTTGATATGCATTCATACAATAATTCTCAAGTAAACTCCTCCTGTTTAGCTTCACGAAAACTACCACTTATAAAACTGGGAGCTCATGACTAAAGCCTGATCATATAATTGCTAAAACCGCTAGTTGGCATCGCATTAAAGCAAAATAAAAGTTAACTCATAAGAATCTGCCATTTTTTTAAACTGTTTGCTTTTTATTTTTATGTTTTAAACTGATTTTAATTCTCATGTTTTTTTTTTGTTTTTTTTATTCTGTTTTATTTTTATGGTTTAAACTGATTTTAATTCTCATGTTTTTTTTTATTCTAATGGTTTTGTAAGGTTACCTTGGGTCCTGAAAGGCACCTAGAAATAAAATGTATTATTATTATTATTATTTATGACACATTTACTTTCTCTGACATTTTAATCACTTAATGGTAACAACTTTATTCAAAATTCTCTGCAACACAATCAGATTTTTGTCTTCTCCCTCTTAAAAGAAACCAGAAGGCAGAAGAATACACAATAAAAATTTTGACATATCATGTGGTAATAAATGCTAAATATCCCTAAAACTTTTTATAAAAAGTTTTTAATATATTTTGTTAAAGGGACAAATAAAGACCTTATATGAAAAAATGTGACTTTTCCTACCGCTTCTTCATAGGTTGGTTCTTTAAGGGTTCAACGTAAAGAAAAAGGCAAGGCAAGTTTGTTTGTGTAGCACAATTCCACGATAGGGTGGTGCTTTACAAAGACAAAAAAGCATTAGAAAATAAGAAGCATAATTTAAAATGAAAGAAATTAAAAGGAAATAACAGTCATTAAACAACATTTGCAGATTTGTAGTCAAAACAAACATAAAACAATGTTAAATAAAAACTACTGAAATGCAGGTGAAAACAGGTTTGGGAATAAATAAACTGAGTGTTTCAGTTGATCTGAATCTTTGTGGGAGTTTGTTCCAGGCACGTGGAGCATAGAAGCTGAATGCAGCTTCTCCATGTCTCCTTCTGACTGTGGGAACTGATAAAAGCCAGATGAACTGAAGTATCTGGTCAGGTTTTCTGGGTCAAAAGGTCGCAGATGTGCGTTTGTCCTAAACCTTTTAGAGCTTTATAGATTAGTTGGAGAACTTTGTGGTCCGTTCTTGGATGGACATGCAGCAAGTGTAAAAACCTCTGAACTGGTTCACTTTTTTATCTTAGTAAGGACTCCAGCAGCAGAGCTTTGAATTGGCTGCAGTTGTTGAAATGATTTTCTAGGTAAAGACACTGTTCCCGAATTAAGCTGGCTAGTGATGAAAGCAAGAACTAGTTTTTCCAGATCCTGTCAAGACCTCAGATTTTTAAAATCTTTTTATGTTCTCAAGGTGATTAAGTAGACTTTGGTATCCGCTTGATGTGTTTTTTTAGAATTTAGGTGTGAGTCACTACACTCACTACATTCAGGTTTCTGGCTTCTAATGTTGTTTCTAAGTGTAAAGAATGAAGCTCTGCTGTAACCTTTATTTGTTTCTCTGTGACTACAAAGACAATTACATCAGTTTCTTTTATTTAGCCAAAGAAAGTTTAGGCACATATAGTTATGAAACTCCTTGATACATTTACTATGATTCTGTACAGGGTGACACTGTGATATAAACCTGTGTAGCTGCATGACCCGACCCAGTGGGATCATGTAGATCAGGGGTGCTCACACTTAGGCATGAGAGCTACTTACAAAATGACCAAGTCAAAATGATCTACCCACCACTAAATGCAAAACATCTAATTATTTTCAAATGTATTGAGGATTATTTGTATGTACAATATATGTTAATATACATTGCATAACTGAATGAGCCAATATTGCGAAACACGCAATAATTAACTATTAACATTTTTTTTGTAATTACCTGAGTTTACTTTGATGACTTGCACTGAATTGAATCAGCCAGGGATGCATAGTCCAGACAGCCAGCCTCAAGCACACTTCCAAATGTTCATCAGTCATGATTGAACGGTATTTGGACTTAATAATCTTCATGTAGGAAAAGGCTGACTCACATAAATAGGTTGAGCCGAATAATGCAGTCAAGGAGATAGCACATTTCCTCATTTTGAGGTACTTTACCTCTATGAGTAAGTTCCAGAACTGTCCATGAGCTCTAGACTTCAGCTCAATGTCGGTTTGTAGAGTCAAAATCTCATCTTGTCGGCTGTGGCGCATGTAGTAGAGCGTGTTATTTCCTAACCAGCAAGTTAGTGGTTCAAATCCCAGGCTCTGGTGTCCACATGTTGAAGTATCAGTTGCTCCCGTTGCTGCGTCAGTGGTGTGTGAATGTGTGAGCGAATGGGTGAATGTGTCTGATAGTGTCAAAGCGCTTTGAGTGCACTAATGTGTAGAAAAGCGCTGTACAAGTACAAGGCCATTTACCATCTTCCACTCCAGAAGAGTTCAGGTGAAACAGTGCAATGTTTGATGCGAGTGAATCAACCTCAACATCTTCCTGAAAAGGATAGCACATGAATGTAGCAACTGGCTCAAGCAAAGAAAAGTCTTGAAAGCGTTTGTCAAACTCTGACAGACAATTGATCTGCTCCGTGAAGCGTGCACTGTCAAGTTGCTCACAGGCCTTCCCTTGCATCTCCAGCTCTGACGCCAGGTTCTGGAAGTTTGCCATGTCATGGCGCTGCAGCTTTGATGAGAAATGTTGCATCTTTTGTTTGAAAGCGTTAACTGAGCTGATCATATTGGTCACTGTTTTGTCTTTTCCTTGCAGCTCAAGATTAAGGTCATTCAACAAGTTTGTCAGATCAGTTAAAAATGCCACTGGCTGTCATTTAGTTGTGTGTATTCTGCATGTCCAGATACACGGAAAAACTCCTTAATCTCTGGACAGAGCTCTCGAAATCTTCGAAGGAATTTCCCAAGGCTAAGTCATCTCATGTAGCAACAACTCAGAGTGGTGGCAGTCAGCTTGCTCCAGATGTGCACGGAATAACCGTCTTTGAAGAGATCTGGCTCAAATAGAACAGGCGATCTTCGTCGCCACATCCATGATCTGTTTCATGTTGAGCATTTTGGACCATAACGCTTGTTGATGGATTATGCAATGGTAATTCAAAAAGCCTGGGAATGCATCATCCTGCCTGTACCTGGCAATAAATCCATTCACACGCCCAACCATTGCATTGACACCAATTTGTACACTGGGAGCTGAGTTTTCCCGATAAAGTTTTTAAACATCTGAAATATTTCCTCTCCTCGTGTCTGTTCTTTCATTGGAAGTATTGTTAATAGCTCTTCTTTTGCAGTGATTTCACTAAACGCCATACGAATGAAAATGCACATCTGGGCTGTGTCACTCACATCCGTAGATTTGTCCATCTCACAATCTCCGATGTCCTTCCACACTTGCCGCGTTAAATCCTCAGCCATGGCTTCACAGCGACGTGTAACTGTATGTCTTGACAGCTGCAGAGCTTTGATTGAAGATAATATCGCTGGCTTATTTTTAAAGTCCCGGAACAATGAGTCAGCTGCTTCAATGAATGTCTCTTTTACCATCTCTCCGGCTTGGAAGGACTTATTGTTTTTTACGATGGCGTGACTCACTCAGAACGATGCTTCAGTGGTGGCTTTCACTTTTCAAGTATGTTGTGTGAAAAATGACTGCTGTCCGGACAACTGGGATTTTAGTTCCTTCATCTTTCTCTTTCTTAGCTTGCTTTTCGGCGGGAAGTCGGTGTCGTATTTTCCATGAACAGTCCGAAAATGCTGCTCCACATTTCCCTTCTTTGGTATTGTGATGGTAGACTGGCAGATGAGGCAAACGACCTTCAAAAATGACATTGTGAAAAAAAGTCCACCACTCATACCGTATGAAAGTGATATGTTTTTGTGTTCTTACTTGGTCCCACTGCCTCATTCATTTTGATAAGTATAAGCTTTAGTGATGGCTTAAAATCAAAGGTAATTTGCTGACTAGCTTAGCACTTAGCGCCGTTGTTTGCGCATGTGCGGTGATCAAAAGGTCAAAATTCAGTTGTCATCTGACTGGTTGCCCTGTATATCAGTCAAGTGACGAGATGAATGATAGGCTGATATTTTTTAATGTCACGCTGCGATCTACCAATACTACCTCCACGATCGACCGGTAGATGGCGATCGACCGGTAGATGGCGATCGACCAATAGATGACGATTGACCGGTAGATGGCAATCGACGTAATGAGCACCCCTGATGTAGATATTACACAGAAGAGGCCCCAGGATGGAACTTTTGGGAACTCCACATGTAATTCTCGTCTTCCAATTTACCAATTTAGTGCCAGTTTGACTCATGGTTGTATGAAGCATTTCCAGAGTGTAACTCTGCTTTGACAAAATCCTGATTATAACTGCAGCACCAACTGACAATACCTGTGCTGTGGTTTGACTTTAATTCCATGTATGATTATTTACCACAGAAAAAGTAAAAGCAGCAGATAATCTTGAACATTTTCTCACACAGTCCGAAGCATGCACAAACCTAAATGAACAAATTGATTTCCCTCCTGTGCATTTATACTAGGACAAATATATTTATTGAATTAATGGCAAAGTTGAGCTATATCCACAATGTGATTCATTTTTGATAGTAAGTGTTCAGCATGGCAAATTTTCCAATCCAACTTTATTTATTGAGCTCTTTTGAAACTACAAAGATGACCAAAGTGCTGTACACAGTTTTGGGCTCAACAACCAGTACAAACAACATAATAAGCAGTAAAATAATATTCTATACGAGCAATAAAATGACTAGTAACAGTAACACAAAATAAAACAGTATAAAATAAAACCAAAAGAAGTCAAAAGCTTCATTTTCTGTTTATGTGATAATAAATGACTTTCTCCATGATGTTGGAGTGAAAGGGAAGTTTCGCAATAGGCCTGCAATTTGAGAGGAGTGTGCAGTCAATGTTTCTTTTTCAAGGGTTGTATTACATCGTGTTTGAAATTAACTGGCACATCGCCAGTTATGCAGCTACCGTTTATAATATCCAAAATATTTGTTGCCATGGAGTGAAAAATTTCTTTAAGAAAAAAAGGTGGATTTGGGTCAGCTGGGGAACCCGAGGGTCTCATGTACCTATCGGCTCCCACAACAAGATAGACTGATAGGCTGGGGAGTATTCAAAACAGTGGTGGCAAAGAGGGGGATGGACAGGTCACAAGTCAGAGGATTTATAAGGGAACTGGTGCTTGCTATTTTGTCAACAAAGAACTGAAAACTTCTCATAAACTTCAACAGAGGACTCCAAGCAAGGTGATTTAGCAGCATTAAGAACATGGTTAAAAGTCCTAAAACAGGACAGGTGGGTTATGACAATTGGATGAGATCATTTTAGATAAATACCTTATTCTAGCATCTTTCCCAGTTTTATTATGGATGCACCAAAAAATGTAGTTACCTAATCAGTATTTTCAGTATTTTAATTTATGATACCAACCTTCACCTCATCAACCTCAATTTCTAGTTTTAGTTAAGAACCTAACTTCCACTTTTAATATTACAACTGCTTAACATTAACACTAGATAACTCTTGTGACAGGGAACATTTTGGCATTCTGAAATGTGCATTTACCATAAAACTGTGATGGTTAAATCCCATTAAATGACACCACTTGTTTGATTACATTGCCATGGTATGGTATTATCTTTCTTATTTGCGAGATCAGAGACAACCTGGCAGAAGACTTGTCTCAGCGGGATTACAAAAATCAATTAGTCCATCAGGTTGAATTAGATTAATTAACCTGAAAGTTAAGATCAATTGCATCATCTGTTTCCTACTGAGGAAGACTCCCCAAGGCCACTAAACATGGGGCATAGACTTTTTCCCTTGGGACTAAAGCCGGATGAGGAATTTGACTGGGAAGTCCCTCTGAAGGAAGAAGAGGAAAAAAATCAAATCTTATTATCCATGAGCTAAGCAACTGAAAATGCATGTCCGGTTTGAAAGCAGAAAGAAGCAGTCCTTTGTCTTTTGTTCCCACTGTTCAAGTGTCACTTCCTTGTGGCACATGAGTCCCACAACAGCAGGGGCAAAGTTCTGAAATTCCTGTTTACATGCTGTATTTAAATTACCCACATTAACATAGTCTTAGATATTTAGAATAAGAACATGCCAGCAGCTGTTTGACGGCCAGTCGTGATAATTTAATACAGATAAGCCCATGGAGCCAGGAATGCACACTCATTTGTTGTGCTTGTTTGGAAGAGTGGAATCCTTGTAAATGCAATTGCAAAAAAGGTTAGTCTATATATGTTGGTTCGGACCTTTTTAATACATTTCCCTGCTATTATAAGTGCAACATGATAAATGAAAAAAAAGTGTTAGCCCAATATTATTTTCTGTTACACAAATTAAACCGTAACCAGAATGAAATATGTTTTTTTAGGGCTTTCTTTGCACAAGCCGAAACTCACATGACCGTATCTCATTATCAAGCTGATGGAGGACTTGTTTTGCTCTTTTTTACAACAATGTATTTGTAAAGATTTCCAAATGGTTGTTCTTGCATCTTGCTGCCATATGTGTAAAAGCTATTTTTATAAAAGCTCTTTGCAAAACACATGTTTGGATTTAAAGGTTCAGCTATCAGATTTAAATTCTTCATTTTGAGTAGACTTCATAGATTTGTGTTGAATGTATTTTGGTAAATGACTGAGGTCCAACTTTAGCTTTAGATTTATTTTTTTCCTCATATTTTGTCTTGTTGACATAAAGGAAGTTTTTATTTTGTATTTTGTAACAGGACTCAGAGGCACCTTAGTGTGAAATTTAGATTTGATACAATTGGGACTGTGGTTCAGAGAAGGTTAGATAAGAGCATGACAGTAAACCTGCAGATAACCCACATTTAATCATCTACCATGAAATACAGAAATGCTGTAATTAATCATGAATGGCTTTAATTATTGAATACTTCAAATCTTTTGACCCTCCTCACTGACCCCGTGATAGCTTTCCAATGTGTGACTCATACAGACTATCCTAATGAGTTTATTTGACCTTTGAAGACCTTTTAAGTTGAGTCAGGAGGGTCAAAGTGGTGCCAGGTTGTCTTTGCTGAAATGGCAGTTCTTAACTATCCTTTTTTCCCTTTTGTCTGTGTTTTCCTCATTAGGTGTACCTGATCAACGTCACTTACTCAGACTCTACTTCTCATGTAATCTACCGGAGATACAGCAAGTTCTTTGACCTGCAGGTATGTTACAAAAGCAAAGTTGCCAAAATCTTTTGGCAACTTTAATTCACAGCTGCATTGAGAGTTGTTTAGAGGCTGTAAAATGAGCATTTTCTGTTAGGAATTGCTTTTATATGTCTTCATCATACCGCCACATTATACCCAATGAGGTCAGTTTGACCTTTTGGTCACTTCCTTCTGCTCAGCTGCTGCAGGCAGTGTGCTTTGTGAAAGGTCTCATTTCAGATGCTTGCTTGGAAATATGAAAATGGGGGAAACCCAGTCAGCAGATGTAGAAAAAAAACAAGGCCTCAGCCAGAATGCATAATGCAGCATGTAGCAAAGTCGCCAGGAATTGTTTATACTACAGCTTCTATAGTGAAATATACATTTTTGTCAAACATCAATTCAAGTTGTAGAGAGAAAAACTGTTTTTTTTATAGTCAACAACAGTGTGAGGGGTTTAAACCTAAATACTTACATACTTTAGCAAGTACTTTTCTTGTGAATGAGTGTTGCTGGCTCTTGTCTGATAACCCTCTCAGCCAGACTGCACTCTACAGCTCTGTGGCTCCGGTGGGCTGGTTGCAGGAAACTCTTTGTTCTCTGGTCTCTTGCTAATAGGCAGGAAAATTCAGCCCTGCTCTGTTTGATTTAAACAGAGCTTCTCTCCTGTCTACTTAAACATTAGTCTTGTCCATAGATCCCTGCTGTTAAGGTGTTTTTGTTGTGCCACTTCTATCCACGAGGAACAGCAGTCAACAACTGTCCATATGTAATACTAAAGGTAGTGTGTTTTCTTTGGTTTACATGATCATAGTTATATATATGTGTACAGCAAAATAAGCTGGCAGGAAATTTGTGTTTCATTAAAGCTGTGTTTATAAAAAGACTTTAATAACCGCTCCCTACAAGTTTACCTAACATAGATTGCTTTCGCAGAATTAAATCTGGATATCTGTGTGTCATAGAAGAACAATTCTGGTAAATAAAGAAAAGTTAGCAAAAGCCAAACTTGGAAGTGAATAGGGTAGAATGTATACACAGTTGGGACACAGGAAAGGTCAGGAGTTATTAACTATTAACTATGTAATAACCAGATGAGGTGTTTCAGATAAACCTGTGAGTTTAGATAAGACAGCAGCTTTATTTTACTGCCTCATTCCTCCCTTTTGCTTTAAAATGTTTAAAACAAAGACTGCCAATTTTTCTGTAATAAAAAAAAACACGCGCCCTATTTAGACAGGCAGAGACTGCTGCTGACACCTACCATTTTCTCTTGAAACTCTCATATGCAGTTACTTGTTTTAACAAGTCAAATCTTTCCAGCTGACCATGTAATACTTCTTTACAACAACAGGGACCCTTGCTGTATTTTTTACATGATGGCTCAATATTTATTGCAAATATAACATAATGTACATCACTTACACATCTAATGTTTCAAACCTCTTCAATGCACTTCACACAACTTAAAACCTGCGCTTGTTCAAAGCGATTATTATAAATGATCACATCTTCTTGCAGCATCTGTAACCATTTTGTTCTTTGTCTTTTCTGCTGACCTACGTAACGAGTGCACTTTAGAGCACTTTAATCAGATGGATTTCTCCTCTTTGAGTCATTAGTATTTTTTTTTAACGTGTCTTGTCCAGCATCACAGCAGGCAGAACGATGGTCTGGCTGCTATACTGCCAAGAAGATCTTCATGTATATATGTATAAAGATCCTCTTGATAATCAGAATTCTTTATTTATTTATTTTTATTTTAAATGAATACTTTTTGCTGGACCGACCGGAA
>JBAMHV010000017.1:15977580-15999026 GCA_037177535.1 Pseudomugil gertrudae
CCACCACCGCCCACATGCAGGGAGCCCAGCACCCCCCAGGGCCCACAACATACCCCCATCGACGAGGCCAGCCCTAAGCCCAGGTCCCTAGGACCATGCCACCCCCCAGCCCAAGACTCGCCCCTGGCAGTTCCCAGGAAATGGGGGTGTATATGACCCCCCAGGGCCACAAGTGCCCAAAAGCCACCCAGCTCCCACAGGCGAGGGAGCCGCGAGGAGCCCGAGCCCCCAGACCTCGACCCCGCGGGGGCCAGCCCACACCCCAGCGCACCAGACGTCCACTGCAGGGATCAACCCCACACACACGCCCACACACCCAATCATCCACACAAACCCCACCACTCCTCCTCAGCCTCCACAGCCTTTATCTACAGTGGACATAGAACTCAGGTGATGGGAGATTGCAATTTGTGCAGGCTGGCATGTGTGCAAGTGGTATCCTTTTGTACAAAGACTTCTCTAAAAATCTCTTTTTCAATATTATTTTTGGCTTGTGGAATTGAACCATGGCCAACTCTATTCTATCTGCATGTTAATTATGTGACCTACATTCTTTACATAATTAAAAAAAGGAAAGTACACAGTATCGATATGACGACTAATGACTTGGATGTAAACATTATCCTCTATTTATCGTTGCATTCCTCATATATGACAGCATCAGAGTGATAATATATTTATTGTAATTAAATACTATTAGATTGCACACTTCATATACATGGTCCTGTTCCAGATAACTACTTATGTGACATACCCAAGCTAACTTAGGAGTAAGTAGTTGATGACTTCAACTTTCGGTTCTTGAAACAGAGGTGATTTTCAGGTTATGCAAGTAAACATAGCAACTTAATCCCTCAACATAACCTGCTCCAGAGCAGCTTGAGTTATGACAAATGACTACAATGTGGGTGATGCAGAGCATTTGACGAAAGCAGCAGTGTGTATGACTGTTTGTACGCAGTATGCCTTGCCCTAAAACAGCCGGCTCCTACACACATCTGTACAGCTCCCTGGACACAAACTGCTGCATTTTATTAAATAAGAGTTCCACACAGAGAGAGAGAGATGCAGAATGATCAGAGACTTGATTTGCCAAAATCACTTAATTATTAATTCAGTTAATAATTCATTAATTAATAATTAATAAAAGTGTTTACAAAAACAATTATCATTTTTTTAATTTCAAGAAAGAAAAAAGGAAAATAGAATTATGTTTTTATATTTGTTCTTTACTTCCCTAGTTTATTTGGTGCCACTGGGGTTGGAGGTTAATAATAGTGATCATTTTTTTCACACACTACGTAAGAACCGTTGAGTAATGAAACACTATCTGTGCATTCATGGTGGAGGAATTGATATGCCAAAACATAACGCCTTCACATGGAGCAGATCCTTTTAAAAAACTTGGAAATATGATGTAAATAAAGCATTCCCAGTAATGTTTGGGCTATAATACAGTGATCTAAGTAGTGTCAGTTTATATTGTCCCGTTAATTAATATTGGATAATCAGAAAAATTTACGCATTAAAAGTCTCTGCAATTTTCTGCCAGGGGTTAAAGATCTACAAGTCAATGAGGTCAACTGAAACTTAAAGACAGCTTCCTGGCTTTTACTGCAGCAAGTGTTGCTTTTAGCCTGAATTATATTTATAAATTCTTTGTATTTATAAAGAATAATAGTCTGCTCCTCCATGGTAAAATACACTAGTCAGCAGGGTTTGTCCATGTTTGCGAATGGTCAGAACCTCCAAACACCATCCTTTTATGTGAACGTGCACTAATCTTAATGGGAAACCCTTGGTTGATTTATCAAGTTGTAACCAGCTTTGTAGTACAACTTATGTATGTCAACCCAGGTAACTGAGAAAAATCTGCTGTCTAATAATACTGTTTTGTAGTACAGGCCTCAGATGGGAAGTTTATCCAATTTTCAGGAATATACCCTTGGTATCCTTTAACGTCTTACCACCTCAGGCTGAAGTTAGAGCTTTTGGTGGAGTACATTAATTTGCAATCTACTCCTTAAGCCTTAATGAAACTAGCAGGAGAAATTTTAGATATACAGTATTATGGATAAATTTAGGCTGTAAATTTAGTAAATGTGGAGTTCTCAAAGAATTGTTGCACCACAATCTCTCTGCAGTAAACAACTATCAAGTAGGTGTCAAAACACGACCCAGAGATGGAATCAGATTGTTCTCCTACTCAAACATTCCTCCATACTCCCCCTGTCTGATTCTTCTCAGAACAGTCTTTTTGTCTGCTTCATTGTGCAGTCTGTCTACGTCCATTCCTTCCCTCCTTTGTCATGTGCTTGCAGTTAAGTATAAACGCTTCAACTGATGATCATTGCTGTTTACAAAAGCCTTTTAGCCTTTTTCCATCCTTCTTGTCTTTCTTTTAGAATTTATTCACAACGCTTGTCATCGAGATCTTATGAAGAGACAGGGAAATGTGATTACATCCTAGCACCGGTTACTACTTGAACATGTTTATTTTCCCAGCTGGCACAGAGCAGCCTGAGGTTTCCTAGACAGTCGGAAGAGAAATATAGATTAATTACAGCTTCCCTCGCCCATAAATCCTCTAAATGAAAAGTATACAAAATGGAGAAATGTTTTCCAGCAGAGTTTGCATCCAAGTCTCCTGGCTGTTGCCTTAGGAACAGCTTTTACACCTGGCCTGTGGGGATGTAATGTATCCATTGCAGGTCCGTGGAGGGTGATGTCATCCTCACTTCTGGATGAGAAGCCTAACTGTCAGGGTTGTGTGAAATCTTCTCATCTTAGAGGGCGTCTATGGTTACATTCAGCTGTGAAACTGAGTGTGCAGTTTGGTGTGTCATATAAACAAAACAGTTGCCAATATACTGTTATAAAAACTGGGGTTTTTGGAAATTGCACCTATTGCTATAAAACTGTCACTGCCAACATGTCCTGGAGAAAAACAATCTGGTTTGTGTACATATTTCATGTTTTGCCCTCACAATGTTAGCCGTATGAGACTTTAATCTTAGTAAGATGAGATTTCTCGGTATGCTTATGTGCAGTTTGGTTAGCCCTTTTCTTTGCTTTTAAAGCACAATAATGACTTTTTTTTCCCTTCAAAGAAAACCACTTTTTGTTAACTGTCCACAGTTCAGAGGAGAGGAAATGCCATGCTCTGAGAAAAAACTGAAGATTTAGCAAAAGGAGCAGATGAAATAGCCAAAAAAGAACCACAAAAAGGGAAACAAACCACCTTTTACTGGATAAGTTCTACAAACAACCCCTACAGGCCCAGACAGACTGGATCCATCATTACCCACCAAGCTAGATTCTGTTTGTCCACCTGGTTCTTTTTGGATAAATTTAGATTGTGACTAGTATCTTGACCCCCCCCCCCCTCTCTCCCCCTCCTTGCTGAGTGTACTTAAGCCGAATCCTTGCGCACTATAGAGTTTGACAGAGCACATCTGGAACAAGGCAAAGCAGAGCGAACAAAGGCGGGGCTACATCTGGCACACTTACTGTAGGATGTGGATTCACAATATGTATGTGATTTATTGAAAGAAGAAGATGAAAACACTTTTCTGTGTTCAGATACATACTTGACAGTCAACAACACTGGCTCATATATCATGCACTTATGCAGCATATGGTGCTTTTAAAGGATGGATGCATATGTGTCTTAGCATGCTGAAAGAATTGACACTGCACACTGTTTATTTTCACTGTGATTATATCGCTCAAAAGATTGATCTGGTAAATGAACAGATGTATTAAGAGTGAAAATCAAAGGGCTCATTATCTGTTCTCTGCTCCAATGGTGTTTTTAAGCACCTTAAGTAGGTTTCTGCTAAGGGTTTCTCTTATAAATGTGGATGATAGAACCTTTTCAGTGGGAGTTTTTAAAGCTTTGCAATCGAGTGCTTTTCAGATGATGTGTAATTACAGTTGAACTCATCTATGCAACAATGAGGTCAACTGAAACTTAAAAACAGCTCAGGTCTTTTATATCAGAAAAGGTGGTTTTGGGAGGGGAGAATAAAAGCATGCTTTTGAGTTGTCCTTAAAACTGATTGCTATTTTCATCACTCTTACAGATGCGAATTCTCGACAAATTCCCAATTGAGGGAGGCCAGAAAGACCCCAAAAAGAGAATCATTCCTTTTTTACCAGGTGATAAACACTGTGCATACTATATCAATATGTCCATATGACCATCTGGTTTTGTTTTATCCAAGAAACTGGAATGTTTAGTAGCTTCTGAAGACATTTTCATGCACAACTGCTGTTTGTTTGTACACCCACACACTCCATAGCAAGGCCTAACACACTGCATTGCTTTATCAACTTCCCTTCTCCACTCAGGCAAAATCAATTTGTGGTCAGCCATGTCAGTAGGAGGTTAGAGAGAGATTTGCCTAATCTGATAAACTCATTGTGGGCCAGAGGAGAGGAGAGAAGTGAAGAGATCCTTTGTTTGACAAGCTCTGCTGCTGGAGTTTGGTCAGCACTGTTTTTATCTGTTTGTAAGCCCAACCCTGAGGAAGCTGAACTCACAGCAAACAGTGTAAAAGGAAAACACTGAGTGGTCTTCATGGTATTAGATGCTGTTAGAGGTCATTCCCTGAGGAGTCTGAAAGTGGCGATTAAAGGAAGAGCAATTAGGGGGGATAGGGGTAGGGGTTCAGGTTCCTGTTTGCTTTCATTAATGTGTCCTCTTATAAATTATTCTCACTTTTGGGTGACTGGATCCCAAGAAACCAAATGTGGGTATATCTGTATATCTGTGTAGGGCACATCACAGATGTTTAAGATTACTTTAAAAATGTGATACATGGACATAAAAGCAAAACCAAATAGTTCAATAGATGGAATGTTACAGATCAGGTTTTTTAACCTCATAAATAATTCCTTTCAATGTGTTCATGATTTGCTGTTTCTTGGTAAATGATGACTCATCACTGTCATTCACTCATCCCTATTTTTCTATTACACTAAAATTTAATGCTAGTATGTGAAAGCCAAACAAAAGCAGAACATGTTTTCACTATCATGATTGAAATAGTTTAAAGCTTTTTGTCACTTCTAGAGATCAGAGTTATCCAAAGAGAATGACTGACTAACAAGAGTTTCAATGTCCCTTTTGTTAATGGACATTGTATGTACAGCTATGTATTGTGTTGTGTTCCACCTACTGTACATATATCTGAAAGACAGTGCTGGCAAAAAAAATCCTCTGAAAGTTTCTTTTCTTTGAGTCTTCCCAGTTATATAGTTTCCAACAACGATGGTGACACATTAACCTGCACTTTTTTGCACAGTTGGATTGGCACAAAGCACAATTCCTAAAAGGAGTGCCCTCTGGTTTTTCTTCATAGAAAATGATAGAAATCAAAACAGAAAGTGTGTTTGACATGGTGTGTGGAAAAAAGCCAATCAGATTGTGGGTTGTCATTTTAATTTGATGTAATTAAAACATGTATTTATTTAGAACTGTATTGTTTCAAACAGTTGACAGTTCTCTGTTTCTCTTCAGGTAAGGTCTTGTTTCGCCGCAGTCACATCAGAGATGTAGCTGTCAGAAGACTGAAGCACTTGGATAATTACTGCAAAGTAAGACAATACTTATGATGTTTTATAACACCCCTTACAAAACCTTTACATTTTTCTTAATTAGCAGCACACTGTGCTATCTTCGGTCATTCGCCATAGCGTTTTAAAGGCAGAACTCAGCATTTATCTTCTCTCAGCAGGCTCTAACAGGAAAGCAACTGCTCTTTTTGCAATGATCATTTCCTGTGAATAGGCAGCCTATAAAGGATATGAGGGAACTGAAGCAGGCAGGAGTAAGAATGAATCAGCAGATGTACAGTAAAGTGTAAGAATGACTACATACCTGCACCTCTTTCATTCATTTAGTCAGAGAAAAGGAAGGTGGTGCAGGCAGGTTGCCAAGTGTTGTAGTGGTTTTCATATAGTAGGGATTTATTGGGAAGGCAGGAAGCTTTCTTTTCTATATAGTTTCTTTGGGGGTGTCCTCTTATTCTAGTGCAGTGGGCAGAAACAGCTGTGTTCAATGTCAGTTTAGCTGGACTTTTTACTCTATCACCTCTCATTGTTTTCCTTTGTTTTAACCCTCTCCCTGGGCCCAGAGCCTTCTTCCTTCCCTTCCACACCCTTCACATCACTGCTTGGTCCACCAATCTGATTTCACAAAGTGTTTCAAACATGTTACGCATCTACCAGTAGATCTGACGCATTTTTAAACACACATGCAGTTTGTGAAATATGTGGTTTGGTTATGACCAGTAGCTTTTTTTTTTTTTACTCCTTTCTCTCCCACAGGCTCTGATGAAACTTCCCTCCCATATTTCCCAAAGTGAGGAGGTCCTCAAGTTCTTTGAAACCAACACAGAGGACCTCAACCCACCCACAGAGTGAGTAACTAGAACTGTGTTTTAGAAATCATAAGCTGTTATTGAGTGTTAGCATCCCTTCTGTCACATGAACTGTAGGATGCCAAACATTGCCCTCTGGTGGGTTGTAAATACTGCGTGTGCTTGTGTGGTTCAGCAGATGGGACCTTTCATTTGTGCCGCTGACCCATTCTGATCCAGAGGCTTAGCTCTGTCTGAGATGATTGATTGATACTGGTTGAGAGGCACTGTGTTTTATTAATAATGATTTCAGGGAGGTGATATCTGATGCCAGAACAAATGAGAAAGGATCAGTGGTGTCATGAGATGCAGCGAGTTCAAGTATGAGGGCAGATAAAGTCTTAGTCGAATCATTTGTCATATTCAGTTCAAAGTCAGAGTGCGAGTAATTACCATACAGACTGGTTGCAATTACTATTTGTTGAAATTTTGGTTTGTCCTTTGGATTAACGTTTAGTTGGACTTGTTATTATGATTGTGTAATTATTCTATTGAAACTTTTCATAGTTTATATCTTTTTTTCTTTTTTAAACTAAAGGGAAATTCGTGTGAAGAACCTCTTGAGCAGCCTCTCAGCTTCTGGCAGGCGCATCACCTCTAACCCTCTTCCCATGCATGTTAATCTCACTTCAAAGTCTCCTGCAATCTCAGTAACAGCCCAATACAGCTTAAATTGAGATGTTAAGGTCTAAAAGCCTTCTACCACCCATGCTTCCCCCTCTCTTGTGCTGGATCTTCATTTCAATGGGGCTTTTTTTGTACAATGCAATCAGGAAAAAAACGTGTTATCATGCTGTTGTGTCTTAACTTAAAAAAAAGAGACTCTTTGAAACAAATCAATCTCAACTAATTATTAACTAATTTTAAAAAGTGAGAAAAGTTTATTAAAAAAGATGTTTAATTTTCTATGTGTTCATTAGAAGTGAAATTTGCTCCAGCATGTAAACTAGCTCATGGCAATGGATTGAAGAGACTTTGTTATGGATCACTCAAACACTGCCATCTTATGCTCAGTGAGTGTCACTACACATGCCCGAGAAAAGGGAAAAAATACTTGATTTAATGGTGCTTCAACACAAGAGGGAGCCTCGCAACTGAGAATGGTTCTTTTAATTTCTGGTGAATAAAAGACAGTGTGACCAGTTTGCACAGGAAAAGCTTGTGTGCTGTAGTTGTGCAAAGAAAATGGGTGAGTATAAATGATTCTAGCTAATATATTCGTGTGTCTACCATTTAGATTTTTCATACCACTGATGATTATTAATCAGTTCATGTTCTGTTTTAATGTGCCACATGTTACGTTGGATTAATAACGTGTCTTTCCTAAGATACACACAAAGCACTTACTAAATACCGTACATATACAGTCATTGTCCAAGTTTAGTGTATCAATTCATAAAAATAACAAATAAAGAATTTAACCTTATTGTGAGAGCTTTATAGCATATAGCAGGGCTATTCATCCCAGCCCAGCATGTTTTTAATGTATCCCTGCACCAACAGAGCTGACTCAAATTAATGAGTCGCTGTGCAGAATGTCATTGGCTGTTGGATCCATTAAATTATTGGTCAGATGTGTTAAAGCAGGGATACACTGAAAACCTGCAGGGCTGTTGCCCTCGTGGGACCAAGTTGAATAGCTCTGGTATATAGTGTTAGGGTTGGTGGAAAATGTTACAAAAATGTCACTTAAAGGATAAAAATCCTACTGTTAGAAATGAGCAAGTTAAGCTATAAAGAACACAACATTGAAAGTGAGGTTAGATACTGGATGCAAAAATAGTTTCTATTTAACAGAGCAGTCTTTGACTGGTCTAAGAAAAAGTTTTTTTTTCTCTTTGGGAGGAAGGTGGGGGTGGGGGGAGCATATGTATGAGTATATAAGTCAACTTTTGCATTACATCTGAACCCTGAAATTAAATCTGATTTTCTGCAATAGACTCATACTGTAATTCTGCATGAGAATCAGTCATTTAAAACAATATTGGAATATCAATATTACCGCTCAGCAACTCAAGATTAAGCAAATTCTTGCAAGGAAATAACTTGTGAAACTTCTTTCAACGAGTTAAAGCATTCAGTCTTTGTTCTTCGTTGTATTTGCATTACATCGCTAATGGGACATTGAACCGCTGCAATATGCTCTTTTCCCCCAAAATAAAATTAATTTGGTTTAAATTTATGTCTGTTCCCTGAGCCCCATTTTCAAAGTTGTACTCCTAGTGTATAAATGTAATATGTTCACAAGATTTAGCTGACTTACTTTGGCAGGACATGTACTATACTTTAACATGGATTATTATGATTGTATGCCAAACTCAAACTATGACCTCAGTTGAAACCCAGTTATTACATTTATCTGAAGACAGGCTTTTTGTCCTGAAATATGGAGTGATGCCCTACATTGTAAATGTGTAAATACAGTGTAATTAACATATTTTCCAGTTAATGCACCCAGAGCTGTGTGATTGACACACCATTTGTCTGCACAACTTCTCTTTACTGCGTAAAACTTAATTTGCTATCATTGTCTGAGCACAGGTTATTAGCAGCTGAAACAGTGTCAAACAAACATTCTTTCACGCTGACATCATTGTGTAATCATTACCAAGCTTTGCTGGAGATTTGGGTCTGTGTGCATACGTTTACTGGGGCTATGTGGGCTTTCATAGCAGTGCCACACAAAACAGATAAATGCATGTTTTCTGTGTGCATGTCAGACTCATGCTTTATCTTAATGATTTGCTACTCAATGATGTCGACCTATTGACCAAGGATTTGGAGGTTACTCCTGAAGAGGTAAATCTGAGGTCATTGCAGGAGTGTCTGTGTAATGTAGACATGCAGCAGGGCGGATACTGAAGTCTTTTGGCTTGTATGAAAAATATGAGAGAAGGACTAATATCTCAAACATTCCTTTGCCAACAGGCCCACCTACAATGAGTGAGCTGCAGTTATGTGCAAACAGATGGTTACTCTCAACTCAAACTTAAGATGGATTCTCATGGGTTTGGACATTTAATGAGGTGTTCTGCCATTGTGCATGTGTCTAGCAGCATGCATATCTCATGGACATGATGTAGTCAAATTGTATAAGTTATCTGACAGTCCATAAGTTTAAATTGACCCATAAAGTCTGGCACAATGTCTTCAACGTTGAAGTGATTGGACATATTTTGCTCCTTCCTCTCAATCTCCAGATTTAAATGGTAATAGGAGGCAAGCGCACAGAGCCAGAGCTGTATGCTCAGAGTCTCCTCTTGGGAGAAATATAACTCCACCTCTGTGCTGAGGGTCATAAGCAAGTAAAGGAGGCCAAACATCTTCTTTACCCTTATCACTTTTCCCCAAGCCCCAGTTTCATCTCCACCCAAACTGATTTTTGGCCAAATAAACAAAGAATGCATCCCGTGTCAGGTATCCTCACCATCTATTAATACTTAACAAAATAAAGGTGTTTATGTCTGCCATAGTATTTTATATTATGTTTTTCCAACTTCAAATCTGCTTTAAGTTGACTCCACAGGGTTTTCTGATTATGTTATCTTGAAAAAACTTGTAAAATTTCTACTGACATTGGGTTACAGTTATTTTTTCACAGTATGAGTATTGCTTAAAGATCCAAGGTTATTCCTACTTTGTCATAGTTTAAAACAACAGAGGATCACAGCCGTTTGTACAAATGTTTTCCTTTAAGTTTCTGCTGGCAGAGTGCGTTAAAATTTTAATTGACATTGATAAGTATAGAGTGCTGTCAAGGTAGTTTTTAACACTTTTTTGCATTTCTATCAAGAGGCAGCGGTGAGTTGGGGGGCTCTAAACAACACAGTATGCATATTTTTGTATTTCTACCAGTTTAATATTTAATAACATTTCTGTTTATAAATTACAAAGCCAACACTAATTAATGAGTCATGCCCATACTTTGTATCCTCGGGGCTATTCTAACATTTGCACCCATTCAGGGGATAAGATCAACTTTATGGAGCATTACTCTGGTTGCTTCTTTCCTTTGGGACTTCTTTTTTAGGCATAATAGGTAGTGTTGCAGAGTCATGTGAATAAGTAACTGAAAAAAAAATCCAAACTTGAATTTGAATTCAGCGGCCATAAAGCAGTAGTGAATATCATGATTAAAAGTTATACCCTGGTTTTCTAATTAAAAAAGGATGGTTGTACTGCAAGTTTAATTGATTGTTTACTCTGTCTTAATTTATCACTCAGGTTAAGCATTTCTCATCATTTAAAAGCAAAACTAAACGTAAGACAGCATGTTTACACTACAGTGTGAAATAACTAGCATTATTAATTGCAAAGAGAGGATTTCCTTTAGCTGTAGCTAGAGCTGCTGAGTTTTAGACAAGAATGATTTAACCATGCACTGACATCCATTGCAGGCCATGGTTTGACTCAACGCTTCTGACCTCTTCACACAGTCAAGTGTTTTTTCCCATTTGAGCCAAACCTCAGCTTCTCATTAGTCTTCTTTGTCTGCTGCTGAGTTAACTAAGCGAGGACAAACAGAGTGGGCCCAGACTTCCTAAAAGGGTCTTGGGGCTTGAAACATTTAGGCTTTCTGAAACATCATCATTTATACCAGTGCATAATAAATAATGAAGACTGGTAGCTCAGATTGAACTTTCATATCCTTATTTACTGACTTTTGGTTTGTGACTAATTTTAGTGAACTCAGAATAACATTTGTGTAATGTAATTACTATTCAGGCCACCGGAGTAACAACAAGCATCTCTAAAAACATTGTTATTATAGTGTTTTTTAGGTATTTGGTTGTCCTCGTTTTCCTCTCAGTTTGTCTATATTTCCTAAATCGATCACTGCATCAGCTTCTTCACCTCATGTCTACATTTAGACAACATGTGCCAGTATATTTGCCTAGATAGCAGATTGTTTTACTTTATTTACTGTACTTGTCATATGTACTGCAACCCTTACTCCTACGTGTCCCACCCTGTCTCCCTCCCTCTTTTCGTTCTCAAGTTCTGCATGCATTCTCAGAGTGGGTTTGGCTGGCAGTGGTGTGCCAACTGCATTTGGATGACCCCTCAGATATTCAGCTGTACCCAGTAATCAGGCTGATTGAGTTATACCAATGTTGTGACCTTCTACCATACAAACTGTGCTGACCATGCTGCTCTGGTGTTGCTTCCTTTGCAGAGACTGCGGAGGTGCCGGTAAACGCAAATCAGGTAAGAGAATCTTCTAACCCCACTTAAAAACTGTTTTTAAAGTTTGTTCATGCTTAATTTTATCATATATTTGGACTTTAATGTCTCAGTAAATAAATTTTTGTAAAAAAAAAACTTATTGAACTTAAAAGATATTGCCAACAATCTTTCTGTGAAAAATTGGGTTAGAACTGACAAAATGTTTGAGAAATTAGGATCAAGTTGCAGAATGATTTGCTTGGTTAAAACAATACTTCTGTTACTTTGCTAACTAACCCTCACCACTAAACCAAACAAGTATTCAGAAGTTTCAGTCTCTAAAGTGAGTTAAAAAAAAACTCTTAATTTGCCTTGTAGAATTATGTAAAATTATAACATCCTGCCCTGACACTTCTATGTTTTCATAAAATGACAAAGAGTGTTTAGAAAACTGTGTCTGGAGAACAAGACCACCTGTTTAGGCCTCTTCATTTACACTGCCAGCATTGGCTTTTGGACTAATGTTGATGCATTTCTGCGAGAGTGTGGAAATGACAGAATGACTCAGCTGAGCATGGGGATATGAGCGTAGGAGGCAGCAGGAAAAGTATGAGAGGGGTTTACTGAACAGCTGTGCAGTTTTTGTGTATTTCTATGTGCATGCACGTGTGCGCATACAGTCTCAGAATACCCACATGCATTACTAAATTACACGCCGGTCCTGCAATCAGATGTAAAGCTTCTGAAGCCATTCTTCCTGCAATTGGCCACACTTGCATTTGTCATAGCTCGGCCACGAAAGTCTCAGTAAATGATCTCTAAGTTAATTTTTGTGATTCGCTCGGAGGAGGAGCTGTGGAGGAGCTGCCACCAAAAGAAATAAGACCCTAGACTAATTTCATTATGTGTTCCATGATATTGAGGCTTTATGTAACAGTGAATTCCAGCCACATAGAAAAGTGGAAAAATTGTCTTATTTCAGCTGTGTGTGTGCATTTAGGAGGCTGTCCAGAATATTAGACTAGCTTCTATGTATATTCAAATGTCTGAACCATTTACCATGCAGTAGCTGTTTTTTATGCACAGCTTTGCCTTTTTTCATTTTAAATTAACAACAAATATGCTACCAGCTATTTAGTGTCTAAAGTCACCCCTCAAGGCAAAAACTGAAAACAATGATGACACTTAAAAGCTTGCTACTCTGGACCATTTAATGTTTGTGGTTGCTCATTTTAAGTAAGCTCTCTACACTTGATGTAGAAACCTTCGCTATACTCCTTAAGCTGGCCATTAGTGGTTCAAGGCTGATATTTCCTTTTTAAAGGAGGACAGCAGATAAAGTGCACTGAGTCTGTGGTGAATTTGTGCTGTAGTTGCAGCTTATGGGTTTCATAATTGCATGGTTCAGGTCTTTGGCAAAAGTTTACTGAGTTCTTGCCCCAAAAAGGAGAATGCAGCATTTTACCACAAAACTGAAAGTGGTTGGAGATGCAGCTATGTTTACCTGGCAAGCAGAGAAAACCATGCACACTTGATCACTGGTTTTAATTGCTTTAATTTTCATTGTAATAATGCCATTCTTTTCTCTGATGATTTTTTTAAGCATAGGTGTGATAGAACTGTTTTATTGGGAAACTTTTTGGCTGTGGTTGTGTCATTCTCATGTCTCATTTCCTTTTTGTGATTTAAAGTTGACGTCCATGGGGTTAAAACGCTCTACAATTTAATGTAAATAACAGTCAGGTCACTATCTTTGTATGGTTCAAAGAGAAACAAGTTATCTTTTCTCTAACATGTAATGGAGCTGTCAGGATTGACTGCAGATTTTCTGCTTGTTAGGGTAAATAACAGTCACATGACAATGAATGATGAGGACATATGCTACCAAAACAAACCCCAAATTAAACTGGATGAGCTGCTGCTGACACCGTGCATCACTGATGTTCAGGAGCTTTTTGTCATCTTCAAAGCATTGCATCTTATCTGTGTTTAAACACAAAGTTTGGTCAGCAGAACACATTTGGAAATTGAGTAGGAA
The DNA here is from genome assembly GCA_037177535.1 of Pseudomugil gertrudae. Classification (NCBI taxonomy): domain Eukaryota; kingdom Metazoa; phylum Chordata; class Actinopteri; order Atheriniformes; family Pseudomugilidae; genus Pseudomugil; species Pseudomugil gertrudae. The sequence continues at coordinate 15,991,210 of JBAMHV010000017.1, forward strand.
AGGAAAAAGAAATGGAGCGCTTGGGGGTGTAGTGCATGTGAAAAGCAGCTGGAGTGGAGGAGGTTTACGTGGCAAGTGGAAACCAATGTCAGTGCACAGGCAGAGGAATTGTGGCAGTGTGTACAGAATAGTCTTTATTTGATCTGCAGATCTCTGGGTCTGCAGTGTGTTTGCTACAGTATGTGTGTATATAGTCGTTTGTGTGTACTGTGCATTATGTAGTTATGCATGCATGATGAAGAAAGGAAAGGGTTAATCTGGTAATGAGTCAGAGGGTGGGTGGGTCAAGAGGTCTGTGTGTTTGTATTTCCAAATGGAAACAATTTTAAACTGGCAAAGAAAATCATTATGGCAAATTAGCTAATTAAAATCCCCTTTTAAAGGCTGTTTCAGCAGCTTCTTTCTAATTAAACATTAAGTATGAAACATTATTTACAGACTAAAAAGTGTTCAGAGGGGTTTTATATGAAAATCTGATCACAATTGATCATATTCTGTTCATTTATCTGTGATTCAGTTTCATATACTTCCATGGATTTATTGTTTTCTTTTTTACTCCTATACCAGCTGGTGTGTACTGAACACAACAGGGTTGATTTGTTGTTTAACATGTCCCCTTTTTTATGTTAACACACAGTCAAAACCTTTTATTGTTCTTCTGTATTGTAAAATATATAATCACACATTGAAGGAGTTTGTCTTAGAATGGCAATGTCAATAATAAAAATAAAAAAATGCACAAAAATACAATATATGCCTTAATATATGCAGTAAATAAAGAATATGTTGTTTAAGGATTACAGAAAATGTGCTGTAGAGGCTCAATGTTTAGAGTATGAAAAGTAACAATCCAGAGAGTAGTGTGATAATGAGTAACAATTATTACACTAATTAAACTTTTTTTAATTGCTTTATTAATACAGTATTAGCTAGTAAACTGTAAAATCCCCTTTTGTAAAGCCATTGTATTGTGTTTGTATTTTTTTATGTAACAGTTTTGTTTTATGTAATTTTCTTTGTGAGTGTTTTTAGATGATAGTGACTGTGTGTATGTAATTTGTATCTAGCTTTCATTTTTCTAATATATACTTTCTTATTTTACTTAAAAAGCCACAGCAGTGACAGAAGTTAGGTTTCATTTTAATGCTATATACTTTATATGCAAAACATCAGTGGTGCTTTATATCCTATTTATTTCTTTGCATTGCACCTGATAAATAAACTAATAAATAAACATAGAAGTAGCAAGTTATACAAAGTATTACATAATAGTAAGTATGTTTTTCTCCTAATCAGCTGTCAGTGAGGGTTTGAAATACATGTGAAATACATGGAAAACATGTGTGAAGTACATATTTTGCACATGGAAAACGTGGATTTGGAACATAAAAAAATCCCATGTCAGACTCATATATTTACATGTGAAATCCATGTGAAATGCATATAGTCACATGTGAAACCCCTTTAAATTACTGTGTGAGACAAATGGGTATTTGTATGGCATATTTTATTGGTAAGAATAACATGGAAATTCACACAGGTTTTACATGCTAATGCCTTTAAAATGTTCTAAAATCACTGTTCCATATGTCTCACATGCTTTACTTACAAAACTAAATGAGTTCATATGTGATACATGTTTTTTTTTACTTTAAGGGATAGCAAAGGCTAACTCCATCTATTTAATGCAACTTCTCTTGTAAATGTTTATAGACTTTTTAGATGAGGTAGTCAGCAGATTAGGTGATAAAATAAACCTTTTTAGCAGCTTGCTAACCTGGTTACTGCAACATCAAGTCTTAGTAGGATGTTTTTGTAGTGTTTACTTTTGGTCCCCCCCCCCTTCAGAGACACATACTGATTCAATGACATGATTACATCTGTACTACATTGAAAAGCCATTTTGCATCCCCTTCTAATCCAGCTGCACATCTGTTGCAGATGAGCCAAACAAAGACATTATACTGTGCCAGATTTTACATCCTTCAACCAAAATTTGCTCTGATAAAGTTACTTAAAGTTAGTGCCAACTACATTATGTGCTAGCCAGAAAAATCCTTGAGAAATCTTTCACAGAAGAAGCCAGCCTTGGTATAAATGTGTAGACTAGACTCCCTGGTTTCCCTTTCTTGGTGATGAGTTATTGCAAACTATCCCAACTGTCATCATCTCTGGATGCAGCTGATGATAGGTGAGTGGGGAAGGGGGGTGGTTGGAGTAAGGAATATTTGGGAGTGCAAGGGTGGGAGCAGGAAGCACATGTATAAATCTGAGAGAGGAGGGGTAAACACAGAACTTGGTTAATAGCATTAATGTGACCATTTGCTGGAGGAATTTCAGGACTAAAAGACTTTCTTGTTAACTTAACTTGGGCAATGTCACAATTACATTGCATGTTACAAACCAGTAGCTCCTGCTTTAATCTTGAATGCTCCTTTATTTACATCCAAAGTCAGCAAAGTTTATGTAAAGTTTTCATTCTATCATTTAGAATATGTGTTAGGTGTTTCATGCTTTCATTGAAATCTTTTAGCTGTATTTCCATGATCCTGCTATGCAGTCACTTTTTGCAGGTAGCTGACGAACGAAAATTATTAATTGACATCTATATTTGTCTCATTTTTATGTTGTACATTTTGTACTGGGCTCTGGTTTTAAATGAAACCCATATCCTGTCTAAAGCAGCTTCACCTCATTCTTCTTACATGTTCTCCTTGTTCAGACTCCGTCTTCCTGCTGTTGGAAAACATTTCATTTCCTGAATGAAACTGAAGTATTAGCTCTTGTTTTTCAGGCTTGTTGATTTTGCTGACAACGTCTTTACTCACTCACCTCAGGTCTTACATTTCTGCTTACTATCAACAGTGGTTATTTATGTGTTTTAGAAAACACATTCTTTGACAGAGACTGTAGCTTTTTGAGATAATGACTTGGTGAGGAATCAGTCCATCAGTCTTTAAATTCTGCTGCTGCTTTTCTTTGTTTTTTTGGTTGCAGGATTTACAGTATCATTTAAAATATGCACTTTGTAGATACTGAACAAATGCACTTTTTTGCATGTTTTGTTTTAGATTTTTTTATATACTGAACAGTGGAAATACTAAACAGAAAGTAAGACAATATAACAACCCACACATCTAAACATCTGCACGTTGAGCTGTCCTGTACATGAAAGGTGCTATATAAATAAACTTGTCTTGCCTTAACAAACCTGTTCATGTTGTCAAAATAATTATGAGTTTTTACTGTAAATACAGTAATTGCTTTTATGTTATTTATTAAAGAACAAGAAGGTTCTTTGCACATGCTTTTCCTCTTGTTTCTAGTCCCAGCTTTATGGTTTTAGAAAATATCTTTTATAGATACTAACTGATAAACCAGAGCTAAACCACAGAGGTTTTCCTGTTTGGCACTTTGTGAGATGCTAAGGATATATCCAGATTTAGAGAAATATCTTGTTGGACTGACCCTTGGCCATTTGGAGTAATGGAAGTTAAATCAAAACTCCTTAGCTTTCTTTTAAGCCCAAATCCTTGTTTATTGGACTGGTTGGTGTTTCTATATATTAATGGTATTTTCTATCCTTGCAATAAAATATGTCTTTCTTTTTACCCTTCAACAAACTGTTAGCAGTGAGCTCAAACATTTGGCCATGAACAGATAGTGATCTCAACAGTGTGTGTAGATCCTTCCTTGCTATTCAAACACAACTTAAAGGTAGATATGAGCAAAAGCAATGATCCCAGGGTAAACAAAAATCTAAAGTGTACAAACAGCCTTGAACTCTGTGGTCAGCAGAAGCCCCTTGTTAATGTGTGAACTCAGCTTCAGCTGGTTTATGTCTGGATTCCAGCTGACACTTGTTAGATCTGCTTCAGTTCTTTCAGCTATGCTTGCTTTAAGGATTTTTCATGATCAAGGCTTCAGCCAGACTCAGTTAATGGAGCTTGACTGCTTGTGAAGAGACAGAAAAAAAGTGTTGTGGATGTTTGTAATAAACTGAGTGCTTTACATTGTTTCAGCACCTTCGCATATTAAAAGCATATGTCTTTCTTCAGAGGTTAATCTGGTTGTTTGTTTGTGAACTGAAATCTTGTGAGTCAATGGGTGTTGACCCAGTTAGCCATGCAAGCACACGCCAAGTGAGAAACTAAGTCACTGCTGGTGCTTACATGGTTAACTTTGTGAAGCAAAGAGAGGAAGGAGTCCATTGGCTTAGCTGCACGCTGTAGTCACTGCTCTAGTGTTTCATCGAGACAGAGAGCCATCCCTCTGAGCACAGCTCCAGCCCCTTCATCTGGTTCTATTTAAGGCCCAGAGGACCGAGTCTTTTGATTGGCGTACACAACCCCCCTACTCTTTCTTCGGCTCCAACTCCAACTGGGGAGAAGGAGGCTTTTTAGCAGATGGTTAATTTTCCAGAGTAGCTTTTTCTTTCTTATACTGACTGTCCTGTCCTCAGCTGGCTTTAGCTCACTCATCTGTCTTCTGCTCTCTCATTGTACTCTTGACACTGTTCACTGCTGCATCTACTGACACGAACACAGCTGTTGGACAATACGGATGAGCTTGTTTCAGTTGAACAAAATGGATTTTCTGCGTTTGACAACTTGAGCCTTCACTTTTTGGAGGGAGAGTCTCTTTTTAAACTTTCAGCATCTGCATAGCCCTTTATGTTGGGCTGGAGAGGGATGCAGCTCTATGGCTAGACTCTGGGGAAGATGCACTGATCCCTGCGATTATTGTGATTGGCTGAGCTCTACAGACATCGTGGCCTATGGCACAACGAGTACCTGGCAGTCGTTCTCGTGGACCTATGGCTGGCAGCTGGCTGACAGCATGTTTTTTTCCATCAACTCCAGGTCTGGATGCTTCGGACCCCATGCTCTTGGAACAGTATGTGGTGGTGGCCAATTACGAGAAACAAGAGCCTGCAGAAATCAGCCTTCAAGCAGGCGAGGTTGTCGACGTCATTGAAAAGAGTGAAAGTGGTGAGTAATCAAAACAATAAGCAGCATGCCTGCTACATGTACTATGAGGCACACACAGCCTCGCTCATGATTTAGTCTTCAAACTCAGTGCCCTTTCCCCAAACTCAACCCCTTGCTTCTTTTGTGCAAAGCTTGCTAGTTGTTACTCAGCCCCATCTGGAGGCTCGCTTTGGCCTACAGTTATCCCTGTTTTTTCCCACTGTTGGTTTAGGCTGGAAGCCAGAATGTTGCCTCTAGCAAGAGGAATGTCTTCCAGACTCTTATTAATTATTCCACCTCACTTTAATGGAAAGCCAGCAGGACACACAGGGTTTACAAATGCCAGCTGCAGAGTCCTTAGTCAGCTGTTTAACCTCTCGAAAGAGTTTGCAGATGGTTTATAGGACATATAAGTTTAACATTTTGTGTCACTCATAACACATAACTTCATGCAATATAATGAGTAAGTAGCAGTACTTCCAGTATAAAAATATACTGTACTTTTAATAAATATTTATATTTATATTTAAAATGCAGTCAAACTAAAAATGTAATACTCATTAGAACCATTAGCTCTCACATCTGCACAATACCTGGGTCCTTTTTGTTAAGGAAACTTTGTCTCAGGAGTTATTATTGAGGCATAGGCCCAGTAACAAAGTCTGACATTTTAGTTTTAATGGTGTGCTGCGATAGTAAAACAGTAATGAGACTCATGTGTTCTTTAGAGGGAGGAATGGGAATGAGAGCTGGAGGAGGAAATGATGAGCAGGAAGGCGGTTTGACTTGGGTTTCATGACGGGTGTGAGTGCCACACTGGCTGTAAGGAAGAGGGTCCGTAGTGGTAAATCGCTTTGAAGTGTCACGTGTCCTGCCTCAGGGTTCATGTATTTGTTTTCCCTTCTCGCTCCAGTAGACTTTCAGCCCAATGGGGGAGCAACAGTAAGGCGGATATTCCAACTCATTGAAGTCCTTTCATCAGGGGCCTTATATGAGTCTTCCTCCACGAAGTTGAACTTTATGCTGCAGTGACTTTAAGTAGAGGCTCCTTCACTTTGCGTTTCTGCAAACCAGCATGAAAAGCCTTAGTGGTTGATCTACAGGCCTGTCACGCTAATCTTGTTGCAGATTTATGATTTCCTCTGTGCTATGATTGTTAATCTCATTCATCATGGATTTGGATGGATTCCTCAAGAATTCTTAAAAGCAAAACACTAAAGATTCAAAGATACAAAGATACATTATTTTATTACAAGCTGATGCTTTTGCAGAAATATATACAACCCATTTCTTTACATTTGCTAGCACTGTCTAGCATGTGCTGCTAGCATTTCAACACCTCCTACAGTGGAAGTCAGCTGAACTGCTCCAGTTGGCTTGGTGACATCACTCCATATCTCAGTGCCAATAATAACAAGTCCAGGTGTGTGCTGAGAAGATTTTAGATCTTATTTGATTTAGCATCCATTCCCGAGCAGGATAAGTACAAACCCTTTAATGATCTCTGACAGATTGATCTGTGTACAACAGAGCTACACAGGGAATATACTAAATTAGAGGTACTAAAAATGTCTTGTTCATTTGATAAAAATGAACAAGACTGAGTGGAAATTTATTTGGTTTTTGTGTTTGAACTGTCCTAATTTAAACTTTTTATAAAGAGGTGTAAAAGTCTGAGAGTATTACAGTAAGCGATCTAGAAATGGAAAACTAAGCTGAACATTTATTTATTTATTTGATTTTTATTACTTTTTAGGTGGCCTTCAACAGAAGTCCTGCTGTAAAAGCAGCTGTAGCACAGACATTATGTGACTGCTGCCCAGTGCAGTTATCAACTTTTCCTTACCTTGGATTAGATAATATATGTATTTGACTGCAGGAAATCTAGGTCAGAGCTATAAGCAAGCTCAGCTTTCTCCACTTTTCCAGCCTATCCTGGACCAAGCAAGTATTTTCCATTGCAGTGGCTTGCAGATATAGTTTGTGTTGTGGTCTTTGTTTCAGTAGTTCATACAATCTGCTGGTTTGTTGGGTTTACAGTAGGTGTGGTTGTAGTAAATCAACACAGTGCACCAGTAAGTGCTGTACAACCTGTTTCTGAAACATCCAGTTTCTGTCAAGTGATACTCCTGATTGATAATACTTAATCTAATTGAGCAATGTGAACATATTTACAAAGTTAAATTTTGTTCTTCAATTAAAATAAAATGTTTTTTTTTGCAGCTGTATCATTTCTCTGTTTTATGAGTATTTGCCAGGGGGAGATGCTGGCTCAGGAGTAGGGTCGTCAATGAAGAAACTCAGGGAGAAAATGGAAAAAGCAATTTCCTGCCAAAGTTAGTGGTTCAGAAACGTTGGTTTATTATAATGGTTTAATGGATCCTCCAGGATGCCTCCTAAGTTTACACTGTATTGGGGGGATGCTAACTTTGACGAGCATCTTTGTTGTTCAGTTTATGTTTTGCATTTGATGGTTTATGAAACAAGAAAACAAGAAAGAATGAAAAGTCAGGAACAATTTTAACCTTCTCCTGCCTAAATTAGCACCCTATCTTCACAAGCAATAAAGGTTTATATTTTGACTAAGATTATTTGAAAAGATGGCAGGTAACAGCGTTTTCCTGCTGGAGATATTTGGCTTACTTGCCACAAGTCTGCAAAAACTGATGGCAGCTTAATCAAGTGTGGCTGAAGAAGAAGAAGGTAAAGTCAAAACTTTACCTTCTTGTGAAATAAACACATCAGGTTAATAATATATCCAGTCTTTTTTGTTTTTAGAGTGGAGAAAAGATGGTTTCATGAGTGAATGTAGTATGTATGATTCTCTCCAAAAATGCAGTCCTACAT
>JBAMHV010000017.1:16005631-16040405 GCA_037177535.1 Pseudomugil gertrudae
CCCTCCCCCTCTTTTAGGTCTTTCCCAACAAAGGAGCACTCTTGCCTGGGGCACTAAATAACCTAGAGCCGGCCCTGAGATGGTTGCTAATTCAGTTTGGACGTATATTATAGTATGAAAACATGTTGAGCTGTGCACCCACTAATGGATTATAAATCTATTCTACAACTTGTTGTCATTTTAGTGCAATACTACCCTGTCATCCAGACAAACCATTTAGTTTTTTCTTTTGATTTTTAAGTTTGACGTCTGTGGTCACGGGTTTCACTTAAAAGCTAGGAGACTAGCTATTGTCTTAAACCATTACCACAACATAGAAGTGGTTACGAAATTCTGTTCAAATGCTACAAAAGCTTTTCAATCAAGCCAGGATTTTGAATATCTTACACACATTACAATTACTGTATTTATTTACAATTGTAGTATTTAACAAAGTCTATCAAAGTGTTTTGATGACAGCATTTGGGTTTGTACTGTTTTCTTTTGTTGGTGCTGTTACCATGGGAGCATCACACATTTTTAAAAAATTTTATTGTCAAAGCAAAGTCATGAAGTAAAAAAAAAGTAAATGTAGCTGTTGAGATGTTCACATTTGTACTGAATTTCCAGACATTATATATGCTTCTGTTTTCTACTACATCTGTACATATAATCATAAGCACATTTCTTTCTTAATCTAATTTCCATTACCTGCCGTTTCACCTTTCAACACCAGCTTTTACCTCCTTATACAACTCGCATTAACTTTGTTTCAGTTTGTTTTTATTAGTGTGAGCTCATTTTACATCTATGCAATGTTACTGTACAGTGTTTTTGTCTGATAGCAGAGCAAAAAAAACATGATAAGTATTTGTACATGAAAGGTGCTATATAAATAAACTTGCCTTGCCTTGCCTAAGTATTCAAATCTGCACGGCGTGAGATGTTGATACCACAGCCATCTGGTTCATAATGGTGCTGGAGTATAGGTTAACAAATACCAGAGATCCATGCAGACTAGGCAGCGTGATTTCATAAAAAAGTTAAGATTGTGTAATTCTACAAAATTGCTGTCTTGGCAGCAGGAGACCCACAAAACAGCTGTTTCTTTTGGAATGATCTCAGTTGAGGGTTTGTGTCATCATAAAATATGTCCAAATGTTAGCCCTGTCAAATACAATGTCAGCATACAAACGTTAAGTACTGCAATCTTCTCCCAGCCCTTTTGGAGAAAAGGTTTATTGTAACATCAGATATGGCATGTAAGAAAAAAATGGGTTTAATTTAAAACATAAAGCCTTTAAAGCAAACATAAAGACTGATTGCTCTTCTATCCACCACATGGCTTCTGATAGCTTGTTTTTTATCATTTTGTGCTGACTGTGGAGTACCGGTAATCATTTTGCATGTGATAAAAGATGTAAAGCAGTGTTTTCTTTCTGTTGATTTCATATAATTGCAGTCTGTCTGATATAATCCTGCAGTGTTCAGGAAACCAGCACTTGCGTAATATGTATGCACTTCAGTAGACTTTTATTGCTTCTTTTGAGGTCCAGTGAACTTAGTCTAAGCACTTGCCATATGGAGGGGTGGTTAGAAAATACAAGTAAAACCACTTTTGCCATCAGTAACAACATATATTTACTCAGGCCTTTTTAAGTGACAGCACATATTTGATCTGTGTATATATTCAGACTTTAAAACCAAGTCCTCTCAATAAAACACGTGGTACCTTTTTCTTATATTGCTTGCATGTCCATAAAGTGTCAGTTTGCGCTGCATAAGCAATTTCTGATAAGAATTTAAATTGTAAAACTGGCTGAAAAGTTTTCCTACTTTTTTTCAGGTCTTCTAAATAAGCTTGACCCAGGGTAGCTGGTACCAACTCGGATCATGTTTACACATGGCTTCTTCTTTGGACACTTTAACCTGCATTTGTGTCTGGCACAGCCAAATATGATCTGTTTATCACAGTTTATCTGAGCCCATGCAGGGATTTTCTTGACTATTTTTAGTGCAGAAAGCTCAAAAATCAAATACTGTATATATAATTAAATAATTGGGTATTGTAATTTAGTTACTGAATATGCTAAATCTATTCCTCAATGCCATGTTGAGGACTCTTGTTCTGAAATCTATCAACATATTGCTGAATATGCATGTTTCCCTGCCCATCTTTACTCTTTAATGCTCTCTTTATGCCCATCACAGGTTATATTACCGACCCTTTGCCATTTAAACCCATGTTTTACATTTTTCTCCAGCAGTTTATATTTTTTACCACTTACTTTTCCAGCCTTTTGTTTTCCACCCTCTAGCTGATATCAAATATAAGAAGTCAATATTTTTTAGCAAAAATGTCAAATGTCTCACATTCAACATTAGATATGCTCCATGTTGTTATCATATGCCGTTTACCTCTGCAAAGACCCAGCTTTTGGGCTCATTAATTTTATGTAAAATTAACAGGCTTACTGTTACCCTTTATTAGCCAATGAATACAACCCATCTGATTAAAATGTTTTTATGTATTTAATGAGCTGTTGTAATGTTTGATAGGATTGAGTTTAGTGTGATTTAAAATGAAATGGTTTCTGTAATTAAATTGAATTGAGGATAGTACTTATCCTATCAGACTCTTTCAGCTGTATCATGGAGAGAATAAAACAGTATTTTAAATGCTTTTGCTTTATTGTGGGCTTATAGTCTCAGTTTGATTTACGGGTTGCTGTTCAAGGCAGATTTTTTGTTCAGAGGCTGAGCATATTGCATGGCTTGTTGCGTCTCTGAGTATTAGTGAATAATGCTGAAAACTATCATCCTATCTGGACCCACCCTGACTTTTTACTAAACAGCCCCAACATACAGCTAATCATGGTTTTAGTCTCCCATATTATTATTATTTATTTGTTAAAGGAATAAAACCTCACATAAATCCTGCTTTCTGCTACAAAGAGACCTGGAAAGATGTTTTTGCTTGTTTTTGTTCCCACTGAGAAAGATTTGCTTTATTCCAAAGTCTGCCCTCGCAGATCACTGTCCTGCAAGCTTTCAGTGCATCCCTGCTCCAACACATCTGACTTTGATTAAATGGATCCAACAGCCAATCAAGTTCTGCACAATGTCTGATTATTTAGAGACAGGTGTGTTGGAGTAGGAATACATAAACTTGCAGGATGGCGGCTGGAGCTGGAGAGCTCTGATTTAGTCAGTTTACAGGATGCTTAGGTTTATGGTTGTTTCAGTAAGTTGTGTAAATGTTGCATTCTTGCAAGTTGCCCTTTGAATTATTTGTCTTGCCTTTCCACATTAACGCCACCTTTTGAACCAGAGCCAACAGATGAGATAATAACATACAAATAGGTCTTTTTTATGTACGCCTGTTCCCCTAAACACCACTCATTCCATCTGGTATCTGTCTAATTGTGATGCATGATTATGACACATGTGGAATTAGCATCCAATGATTTTTATCCTTTGCCCTATCATCGTAATGTTGTTTCTTACTAATCATGTGCAACCACACTGCCTCATAACACACTGCTTTCAGGGAAAAGTGCACGCTAGAGGTTTGGACCAGCTGTCAAAGTGTCATGGAACAATCCTGTCCTCTTTATGGGTCGTTCACACAGCTGTCTGCCATATTGTATTCCTGTTAACACAACAAATACTGTGTGTGTGGCATATGACATGTATGACAGGCCTCTTACAGAAAGACACTTTGTTACCTGCAGATGGTGAGGTGTCACAAATATTAGATAGCAAGCCACAGCACGACACATGTTGTATTTAATGAGCTAATGTTTGATGTGTAAATGCTTAAAACAAAAATGATCAGGCTCTAAAATCTTGTATATGGATGTGCAAAGTAAAGACTTTTATCAGTTAGGAAATAGCATGACTTCCCACTTGACTTATTGGCCATAGGTTTTTCTCTTAATAATTGATTAGACATCATTATTAACATAGGAAGATACTCTTGTAAATGGTTGTAGGACTCATGGTAAAGGATACCATAAAGCTGGTTATACTTTAAAAGAAGCTTCTTTAAAAGATTTGCAGTATTTCTTTTGATTTTCTTGAGCTCACAACACATTTGGTGACACTCTTTTTAATTTTTTGAGCCTTTTTATTTGCTTATTTTAGTGTAGTAGATATTTGTTGCCCAGCATTTGTTGTTCATAGAGATGGATCATATAAAACATGAAGACAGGATTTTCTACATCTGGTTTATTAACAATATTTAGATCTAACATCACACTTAAGGTAAAGTGATTAAAAAGTATCAAAAAGTAAAAAAAATCAGTAAACCAAATAAAGTATTAGACTGTGTGATGATTTTTCCCCCCACAATGCTGGTGCTAGCTCGATTGCTAGACTTTGGCCGTGGCCAAACAACATTCACAGGTGGTCGTCTTACATTTGTGGACATGCTGTTTTTCTGCACAGTCACAATGTTCTTAAAAAAAAGTCCACATGCCACGTGGCACCAAAATTATGGAGCCAAAACAAAAGACATTGTCATGTTTGTCATTGTTTATGTAGTTAATGCTGCTGTAAATTGCATTGTGTATGTTCCTGCTTTTTGTTAATTATGCAGAGAAAAAATACCCGATTAGCACACATGTGGATTTACTTACCTTTTTTTGTCTTTATTTGGTTCAGAGTTTGTAGTGAAACATCAAAATGGTTCCCTCTGCAGCTGGCATATTGCTTTAAAGTTGTCAGAAGAAAATTGTTATATTCAGAGAGATCGGATCAGGCAGCAAAATGGAAAAATTGGCCGGTAAAACACTCTTCAGGAGTGTCCTGCCTGCTAAAATTCATGGCTGATCTGATGAAAAGCAGGTTTGAACAAGGTGTCATTGTGAATCCCTCTGATGTTGTTGGCCCTGAGAATAGTTACACATTGTTCCTCATGTTCATGCTCATTTCTAGTTTATCTGATTGAATTGAAATGTTTATGTCTGAAATGCTCAGTGACTACAGCAAAGATTGAGTTGTTTAATAGAGTAGACGCTCAATGCTCATCAGACTCTGACTCCAGAAGGGATTTTATTTTTTTTACTTAAATGTTCTGGATATTTTCACAGGATGGTGGTTTGTCAGCACAGCAGAGGAGCAGGGTTGGGTCCCTGCTACCTATCTCAACTCTCACAGTGGCACACGGGATGATTTGGAGCTCGGTGCCTCTAAAGCAGGGGAAGGTAAGTCATTTCAAACTCTCCTGTCTTTGCCCAGCACACCCAAAAAGCACAACCTCCCACACTCTTATATACACTGCCTCTGACTTCAATACTAAGTCTTTGATCTGTGACAAAGTAGAAAAACTCGACTCTGCCTCACCACAGACGGCCTACGCTGACAGCTCAGTCCCAGCCACTGTGAACACCTCTCTCTGTCTGCCTGCATTTAAAGTACATTTTAACAGAGTGTAGATTCAGACCTGAGTAAACAGCAAATAGTGGTAGGAGAGACCAAACCGCAGTGTCCAAAGTACAGTAATGCAGTGTACAGGAATGATACAGTGTAGTATTTAGTGATATGACCACCAAGGAGTGAGCTTATGAAAGAGGCATGTGTTTTTATCTCAGAAAATAAAAACGAATAATTCACATCTCTTACATTTTACAGCTAGCGTTAAAAAAAACAAGTTCTGACAAGACTTACACTCTTTCATGCACTGTCTGCGTATAATGCAGATTAATGTTGAATGATGATGTAAAGGTTTGTGAGCTGATCCAAGAAAAAAGGAATCCAAAAGTCTGCTAACAAACCAACTGCGTGCGGTTTGCTTTGCCAGAATATAAAGCCGTCACGTAAAGCTGAAGGCAGCATCCAATCATCTGGATGACTGTGTCAAATGAAGTTGCCATACCTTCAACCCATCTTATCTCATTCTTAATATTAGTGGCAAAAAAAGTAATCTAAAACCAATAACGCACATTCAGGCTGGACATTTTGACAGGTAGTTCCACATGTTCATTGAGATTTAATCAACACTGTGTTAGTGAAAGCCCACCGAGCTAGAAACAGGGAGAAATAAAGCTTACAAAGACACATCGAGGCTTTCCATTCAGCTTGTCAAGTATCTTTTCTGTATAATTACTGTTATAATAATGGATCCCTTTGTCGTTAAATGTCTTATGACTGGAGGAAGGGACATTAGATTATATAAACAGTGTTTCTTTGTCTCTTTTTTTCTTTTTAGGCTGACTTGATCAAATCTTATCAACTAAATATGTAAAGTTTTCATACAATGAATATCCACTTATTTTCTCTGAGGAAGCAGTTTGTTAGCTGAGTGAACTACCCGAGGGCTTTGGGAGTGACAATCATTCAGTCTAATTAGTGTTTATGTGTCTTATCAGTCATGGGGATGGCATGAATCTCATAAGGCATCTCTTTGTCAGATCCTTGCAGTCTGTACAATTACAGAAAAGAAGAAATAATATAGCTTTGGAAACTGAAATAGAAGATTTTTATGATTATTCAAATGATGAAACAAAAGCAGCTTGTCCACTTATTTCTTTGGCTCATAGTTAAAATAGTCATATAAACATATTTTGAAAATGTACATATTTCACTTATTACAGTGATATTATAATATTTGTGTGATAAGCAAGACACTAGATTGGCTGGTTATATAAGCTTAACATTAAAACTGAAGGAAAAATGGAAAGAAGAAACTCTTAGATTGGTTGTTTCTAACTAATCTGCCTACTTGCATCTATAAATGCCTCAAGTTCAGGCTGCTTAGCACTAAAAGAACAAATAAGTAAATAGAAAAGTACCACCTTGAGGGGTTTTATGTGCCTAACTATTTCTGGCCCATGAATCGTTGCCAGTAACAAGTTGTTGCTAGTGGAGAAATATTGCAGTAAACAAACAACCACAAAACACTGCAGAATTTATGCTTTTGCTCATTTGCTTTTGGAATATTTACACACTATAATGTGTTAGTCAATAAAATGTATTTCCTTTTCTTTTTTTTTAAAGAAAACAATTAATTTTATTTGTACCAGTGTTTGTATTTGTATAAGATCTTCCTCTTACAAATAATAATTTAAATGTCCATTTGCAACAGCTGCATATAGACTAGATATAGACTCATCCGTTTCAAATTCAGTTAATTATTTCTGTCATTGAAAATCAAAAAGCACATTTACTGATGGAGAAGATCATTGACCAGGTGGCAAAAGGCTTCAAGGTGGCAGAAATCATTGTTTCATCCATTTTATCAGCAGTATGGAAACATGGTCCTCGTTGAGGTGTGCGGCTCCAACAGGTGGTGCTCTCGGTCGCTGTGTTAATTTGGATTGCATTCCTGCCCAGCAATGTGTGTCCCAGATGCTCAAGCACAACAGGATGAGAAAGCCACGCTAACAACATCCTAATTACAAGCCACAGAGAAGCTGTCTTAGTTTAACACTTCCTCTGTAACCTCCATCCATTCCCTCTAACTGTCCACTGTGTTTTTCTTCTGTGGTTTTGTTTTTATGTCCAACATGTAGCTAATAATGGGGCTTCTTTGGTTGAATCCATGTCATTTGTGGGCTGTGTTTGTGTAACATTTATGCTTGCTCTTAATGTCTCCGTGTTTGTTTGTTGTCATCTGGTCACCATGTGTGTGTGTGTGTCAGTTACTAAGCGACATAAGGCTCATCTGAAGAGGCTCGACCGGAGATGGACGCTTGGGGGTGTCATCAGCCGGCAGCAGAGCCGAGGTGAACTGAAATAAAAGATGCATCACCTCTTTCCCTTCCTCCCCTTCTTCCTCTGTGTTATTTTTCACCCCACACTGTCTTATTTATTGTCCCTTATCTCATGACTCAACTTGTCCGTCTCCACATGCAAATATTTGTATTGTCTTGCATCCCGTGTTGTCTTCCAGCAAACTCATTTATCATAGACCACAATTTACAACAACTAACCACTAACTGATGTTAATAAGAAATGAGCTTGGAAAGCAAGGGGGAATTCAACATACAACAATTATTGACATTAAGCTCAAATTGTGCTGTAGAACTGCTCCATGTAAACGCTTTCATTAAAAACTGTGAGCTCCAAGCCAAAACTGGGATTCTTAGAATCACAGAAAAAAGAAAAGAAAAAGAAAATCCCTACCCACTCATCTGAAAGAAGTTGTGTAATAGACTTTGGAATGCCTTAGGCTGCATTTTAGAGCCATATTTTATGTTTTACGAGGAACTGAAGCATGTATGTAAATTTCTAATGAGCGTATATTCCAGCAGAAACAGCTATTTTTCCTGCTGTGGTGCAGAAAGCAACCAGTGCTAACTGATAAACAAAATACCTTGTGAATCTCTCAGTTGGTTAGCAAGAAAATCCCAGTCTTAAAGACAAACTTGCACATGTTCTCCATATGAGGGTCAAGGTTGTTTTTTTTTCTTTTATTTTCAATGAGAGATGCATTTGGGTTGCTGACAGAGGAGTGAGGACAAGCCAAAGTTTGTTTTTGGCAGTGCAAGCTTCTCTCTGGAGTGCACACAGAGTTGTTTCCACCCGATGACTGAAACTCTGCTTTGAGTTAAAAAGAAAAAAAAAACTTGCTGACTCCACACAGATAATTTACAACACTGATGCAGGCGATGCATGTTGTGGTTAACATGACATTTGATTCAGAAGTTCTCTTCATCGCACTGCTGGACATTACTTGAAAGCAGTTGGTCAGAGGAAATCTATCTACCAGCCTTAGCACAAAGAGGGTGGAAGATCCAGGCAAAAGAATATTTAATGAACAGAAATATCACACACATATACAGTTTATGCAAGGAAAGCAGCTTGCAATTTTAGTTCCTCTACAACCTTGAAAATAATTGGAGAAAAGGGAAATGGAACAAGCTGCCATAGTGCTGCAACTCAACAGCACTTTTTGTCTGCACGCCTGCTTTTTAAACATCAACTCTCCATGTTTCAGAAGTGCCATAATGACAGGAAACAAGGATTTTACCCTGCCCCGTGGCCTCACGGGAATTTGTACATCAGCATGATGCTTATGCGATATGCTGAATTAGGGGTGGAGGGTAAGATCACTGTTAGTGTGACTATGTGCCTAAGTTTCTACTGGTAATAGTGTTAACATGAACATATTTGTACACAATATAATACCAATGATGAAGAGTCTGTATGTACACAGAAACAATATAAAACCGATGTACCCAAAAAGCTTCACTTCAGATAGTATACTTCAAGTTTACCCTCAGCTTATATGAGAATTTCTTAGTGCCACATTTTCTCTTTTCCAGGCTGCGTTGTAGGGACAAAAACAAAAAGAGGATATGCTTTAAATTTGCAAGTTGTATTAACTTTATCACTATTGTTACTCATGTTTAAAGCTTTTAAAACAATTAATTGTGCTTTGAAAATGCTTATGAAAATGTGTCTATTATTTTAAGTGTGATTGAATACACTTTTACACAACTTTAAACCACTGGCATATCCCCTTTCTTAATTGTAGTGTAAGTTAGAGAGTAGCTCAGTATACAGTGCTGCTACAGGTCATACCCTTACAAATATAGATTTTCTTTCCCTTTGTTTTGTTATGTAATGCATTTCTAAACAGTTTTCTGATTGAATGGGATTTAAATTACACTCCATCTGTAAAGCACCAGGTAAATACAAGCTGCTGTGAGGGCAAATTATATTTTAAAAAGCAAGCAGTAACGCTGGCTTTTTCACTGCATTTTAAAGTTGTCCTTGCCTCATAAAGAGTAACAGTGAAATCTAAAGAGCACACACACAATATATAAATATAAAAAAAACAAAAAACACCAAAACATTTGAACACATGCACACAACACATCAACTTGCCCATCTGGCAGATAGACCATCTACCACAAGAGCACATCAGATGGATGGAGTTATATATAGGAGATGGAGATATCATAAAACTGGTACAGATTTATTCACTGTGATAACACAGAGATATGGCATAAAGTCTGAAGAAAAGATTTAAAGCATTGTCCTTTGTAGTTATTTACCATTCTTATTCTTATTTTCACATTTTATTGGTTTTCAGAGCTCTTGCAACTGTAAAATCTTAGTTTTGTTGTCATTCTGTCCTCTGGCAGAAGAGAAGTACATAACAATGCAGTCTTACTCCAGCCAAGGCAAAGATGAAATTGCTTTTGAAAAAGGGGTCGTAGTGGAAGTGATTCAGAAGAACCTGGAGGGCTGGTGGTTTATCAGGTATGTCCCTTCACGCTTGCTTTAAACATTTGTTAATGCTGTCATAACAAAAGTCAACAATTCAAATGTTTTCTCATCTCTTGCAGGTACCAGGATAAGGAGGGCTGGGCTCCAGCATCTTACCTCAAGAAGATGAAGGAAGACTTCTCTCCTCGTAAAAAGACAGTAACAGGCCCCGTGGAGATTATTGGAAATATAATGGAGATAAGCAACCTACTTAATAAGAAAGCATTAAGTGAGAAGGATGTGCAGACTGAAGGTGTCCCAGAGAGCCCCCAGGTTGCCAGGAAGGAGATCAGCTTGCCAATCCCATGCACTGACACCAGCCCCGTTAATGTCCCACAGGATGGAAAAAACAAATCCGAGCCTCCTTCGCCAGCTGTCGCTCGTATAGCTCCACAGCGGGTGGAAATTGGTCAGTCATGTCGTCAGTGTTTTAGTTTTTTGAGCAACAACTGGAATGTCTATGTATGCAGATAGATGCTTGAGATAGATGCTATATCAAACAAGTATCATCAATTAGTAACTGAATCCTGGCTTTCTTTGTGATTTTTATTTTCACAGGTTCTCCCGTCCTCAGGCAAAAGCCTCCTCCTCGGAGAGATGCAACGCTGGTAAGTGTATAGTATTATTTAGTTGTTTGTCCTACTATTCTATCAATCAATTAGTTATTGTGATGTTGTCAATGATTATTTCTAGAGCTTGTGGGAAATTAAATGACTTTGTGGAGATTTTATTTGTGACTTAAGAACAAACAAACCAAGTGTAAACTGCCTTCTTCGAGTAAAGTTATTTAAATAATATGTACCATTTATTACTTTTGGGGAACACAGTCAAAAACAGAAATGTGCATGTCAAATTACCCTATAAGAAAATTTAAGCTCAGTATTCTACTTGTTTAGCTTAAGCTAGTGTACTTTTAGTCATTTATATGTATTCTTTTCATTGTCTCTTAGGGATTTCAGTTGCCCTCCCCTCCAGAGCCCCCTGCAGTTGAAGCAGAGTATTACACCATTGCTGATTTCCAGTCCTGTATATCTGACGGTATCAGTTTCAATGGAGGACAGAAAGCAGAGGTAATGACTCGGTTCAAACTAAACTTTATGAAGAAGTTCATAATGTCTATCAGTAGCCACAAATCTTTTTCTGCATGTGTTTTCTTGTTCTAATTCATTTACAGTTCAGATGTTTCCAAAATGAATAAATGAATATAACAACAATTATAGACTAATATCATCTTTGGCTTGTGTTTGTCAGGTTATAGAGAAGAACTCTGGTGGATGGTGGTATGTCCAGATAGGTGAAAAGGAAGGCTGGGCTCCCTGCTCTTACATCGACAAACGTAAAAAGCCCAATTTGAATCGGAGAACAAGCACTCTATGCCGTCCAAAAGTCCCACCTCCGGCTCCACCTGTTAAAAAACTGGACTCAGTAGAGACTGCACCTCCCAGCAGCCCTGGATCTGAAGCACCAGAGTCGCCTGTGTCTCCAGGGAGGCCTGTATATGAAGAGCCAGAATATGATGTTCCTGCCATTGGAGATCTGGATCTGGAGTCTGAGTTTGAGTTTCTGAGAGGTGAAGGTTCCCTGATGGATGGAAGAAGTGAGGATGCTTGCTCTGAGAAGGGGTCACATCTGTCCTCCAAGCCTTCTCCAGCTTCATCCCTTCACAGTGCCTCCTTCAAGGTGGGTGAGTCATTTGAGGATAACCATGAAGCAGAGGGGGAGGCAGAGGGAGAAGAGGAGTGTATCTATGAGAATGATGGTTTCCGACCCTTCAGAGATTCTCCAGAGAGGCAGTGCAGTCGGGATTCCAACTCCTCCAAGACAAGTGTCGTGTTAGAAACTGGCAAGACTGCAAATCCAACATCAGGTGGATGGAGATCTGCAGGTAACAGGGTCAGAACGGACTTGGACGGAAGCCCAGTGTCAAGTAAACCAGAGGAGACATCCAGCCCCAAGTCCACATCCCCTGAGTCCACCCCTGATCTGTTCAAACCTAAGAAAGAGCAAGACGAGAGCAAGGTATCATCCTACACCAAGTCCTCTTCTAAGCCGAGGCCAGTGGTAAGGCCCAAACCACAGCTGGCCAAGGCATCCAGTGCAGAGAAAATGGACATCAGCACCTTGAGAAGACAGCTCCGACCAACAGGTCAGCTCAAAAATGGAACAAAAACTAAGGGCGAAGATTCAGAAACAGCCTCAGTCATTTCATCTGAGGACTCCTTTTCATCTCAGAGCACATCCGATCTCTCCTCCATCTACTCTAAAGGAAGCCGAGGTGACTCTGACCTGGAGGGCTGCAACCTGTATCGCACCACAGATCCCTATGAGAAAGTCCAAGAGTCTGAGCTCAGCTTTCCTGCTGGGGTGGAAGTGGAGGTTCTGGAGAAGCAGGAAAGTGGTTGGTGGTACATTCGTTGGGGAGATGCAGAAGGTTGGGCTCCAACTTACTACCTAGAGCCTGTCAGGCAGCAAGATGACTTGGGAGAGTCTGAATCTAATGGTACCCCAACTAAACCTGGAAGTCTCAGCAAGTCTAACAGCCTGGAGAAGAATGAACAAAGAGTACGGGTGTTGAATAACATCAACCAAAATCTGAAGAAGGTCATGCCACCCATCCCATCCAAACCTCCAGGTGGCCTCTCCAAACCTACCAGCTTGTTCAGCTCACTGAAGCCAAATAGCCCCAATCAGCAGCAGGTTGTCAGACCTCAGTCTGTCTTAATCTCAGCCCCAATCAGAGATGGTCCCAGTCCCGTTGGCTCTCTCAGGAGAAACGAGTCTCTCAACTTAACTAACCATTCTCGCGCAAGCCCCACAGTGCGACGCAATGCCTCTTTTGGCACTGTGCCTCGCAGCCTGGCACCAAATAACATAGCACTACCCAACAGAAATCAATCTGGTACTGGTAGCTATGAAACTCTGGGCCTCAGCTCTCAGAAGAATGCCGTCCCTGTATCCACAGTGAAACCCAAACCCCATATCATCCATAACAACCTCAGAGAGGTATATGTCTCCATAGCAGATTACCATGGTGACGAGGAGACCATGGGATTTCCAGAGGGAACAAATCTGGAGGTTCTTGAAAGAAACCCCAATGGCTGGTGGTACTGCAAGGTTCTGGACAATGGTAGACCGAGGAAAGGATGGGTTCCGTCAAATTACCTCGAGAGAAAGCACTAGCACTCGTGTGAGTTTGGCAGTACTCTGGACATGTGTGAAAAGACTACTCTTAACAGGTGCATTTGTTTTATGAATAAGGCTAACCTGGTACCCTTCACCAAAACAAGCAGTAAGATCAAATTTAGCTAAGAAACTAAACAAAACAATTAGTGAAACAAATCTAGATGATGCATTGCTTGAGACTTTGTATTAACATGTCGGGACTTGGAGGCAAAGAGAAGACCAGAGAGCAGAACGACAGCAGTTACCTTTAACTTGAATGTTTTACTTATGTGTTTACTCCTTGAACCCCTTTCTATTTTTATAATGTAATCTTTAAAAAACCTTTTAAGAAATTAAAGCTTACTGCATGTCTGAAGTGACTCATTATATCGACGATGCCTTGAGCTGTTAAAATAACCTTTTTTACCCCCTTCCTTTTTTTTTTAAGAAAAAAACATTTTTACCAAAGCTGCTTTGTGTTATTCTCAACTTGGTGCTGCATGTTTTTTAAAAAGATATCTTTATACTGTATGTCATCTTTATGTAAAGTATTTTATCCGTGTCATTTTTAATATTGTCCCTAATGAAACAAATGGTGAGCATCTCTAAATATCAGTATTTTGTTTCCCAATAATGTAAAACATTTATTAATGATCTTTTCTTATTTCTTTTTTAAACATTTTTTTGTTTGTTTTCTTATTTTTTCCACAAATATACAAACTTCCATCATGTCAGTAAAAATAATATTTATTCATATCTTGAAGCTCATATTAAGAACTTTATTAAAACTGCTTTATTACATAACAAGATAATGAATTTCTGCTGGGCAGTAAATTTGACACGATTCTTTTTTGTTTTTTTGTTTTTGGGATGCTCGCTTTTGTTTAATTTTAACTGTGTAAACAGTTATAATAACTGAAGTGCCTAAAGAATTACTTTAATAAATGCACTTTTGAACAATAACGGTTGCTTTCTTTTCCTGAAAATGAATTTCTGTGGTTATAGGGCTGTATATCCCAGACAGGTCACCAGTCACCAACACAGACACACTCACAACAAGGGTTTATTTAACATCGCCATGTAACATAACAAAAGTGTTTTTGCACTGAGAGAAGGACACACACATGCAAAGGAAGAACGAACACACTCCAAACAGTCAGACCTCAACCGTGGTTGAAAGCAGGAACCTTGCTGCACTAACCACCACAACACTTTGCAATCTAAACAGTTTCTTTAAGGAAATGTTGTATAGATATAGTCTGAATATTGTCCACTTCTTCTGAGTTTTCAAGTTCCAGAAAAGTCCAAAGTAGAGATAAATTAAATGCTTTGTGCTTTCAAACAATAGAGAGAAAAAATGATTGTAATTCCTTCAACATGTCTATTCACCGTCTGCTTCATTATGTGTGAAAGTGTTGTGCTAAAGGAATAATTATCATCTAATCTAATTGCAGATGAATGTTCCATGTAATAAGATATGTAATTGTAATTTATAACGGGCCATACTCATAGGAAACGACAAGGCTTTAAGTTTTTATCAGCCTTAGAACAAATCAAAGATGATATGATGTGTACATTGAGTATAATCCCACATTTGTGTATATGCAATTTAGATGAAGGGTTTGACCATTTAGATGATGTTATGCAAATACATTAGATCATACTGGGTTGCCTAGACGTTGCCCTCATTTCTCTTCCACAACACAAAGGCTGCTTTAGCTTTACCACAATCTTTACATTTAACTTTTCTTTAGACAGCTTTCCCTCTTCCTCAAATTAATTTAGTGTCAACTGTCAAAAGTAAAGTTATCTTTTTAGCATATAAAATTATCACCTTTAGCTATTATCAAAGAAACAGCATAAGAAAACACCAGTCCTGTTTTCTAGTGTCAGATGCTACGTACTATTTTTTTGTAAATTGGATTTGGTGCTTGACATCTAATCATATTTACCTCCCATTTGGAAATGGGATTTAAAGTTAAACATGTCCATCCCAGGGGCTGCTCCTCCTCTGGGACGTCAACAGTCATTGGCGTGGAACTAATTGTTGTCGTTTATCTGCTGGCTGTGTGTAAATGTGTCATATCAGTTTGCATGTTGTGCTCATGTTTATTTATTTGCGCATACAAATGATAAAATCATAGAAATGCAAAATGTGCCTGCATGACAAACTGAGGGTAATAGCATCTCATTAAATGGTGATATTATCTTTATTCTAATCAAATGTGTGGTAAAACATCTAATTTATAGTAATTGTTACGGTTGATGCTAATATTAGTCGCTTCATGGCTTAGCAGATTAATTAAATGCACACTGAAGAATGTTTTCCTATTGTAAAAAAGTTATATTTTGTCTGATTTATGTGTTATTACAAAAAATAGGAGAAAAGAAATCTACAGCTGAAAGCTGTGTTGGTGGTCTGCTTTCCAGCGCATGAGGTGCTGTTAATGCTTCTGGCCACTGGAGGGCAGCATCACTCAGCATCTCAGTATCTACGTCAACGTAAGGGTCAACCTTCATTTATGCATTCATCAATTCAGAAGTTAACTTCTGTAAGAGCGAAATTACCCATTTGATGTTTTAGACAATGAACAAAGTTGTACTTTTTCAACATAATTACACTTCTACTTGCTGTCCTGTTTCCTGACACCAAAAATGCCTGAAAAAAAGAGAAAGATTTCATATCCAACTGAACACCACAAGCTTATCAGTGAAACAACCGAGGAGCCAACTCAGACTGTCTGATGTCCTGTTGAAATCCAAAATCAATAGCATCTCAGGTTTCAAGAATACAAATTTTGAACCCTAATAGATAATGTGTGTTTGATCAAGCAGCTGTTTGGCAGAGATGTCTCAACACAGCTCAAACAAGTCTGCCAAACCCTAAGTCTTCATAAGGCTTATTGTCAGGTTCACTGAGAGGTCTAAGTGGAAACTCTGTGTGTACGTAGACATCAGCGAGATGCACTGTATTTGTGTCACTTTCAGACTCCTTGTTGTGTATTTTTCCCCTCACCTCTTCGCAATGAGCAGGAATTGCTGCCTGTTTCTTGTCTGGATGTCATGTGCTGTACTGATGCCTTTTGGAAAGGAGAACAAGAAAGTGCTGCAGTTGAGCCACACCAGCAGGGTATTAAATAACAGATGATGTTCACTCGGGCCAGGACTACATACCACTACTGTAAACAGTTTCTCCATGAGTTATGACTGTTTACTAAAAGCCTTTGTCTTTGTTATTCATATAGTATATGGTGCAATGTTGGTCAAACATAGTACTAACTTTTACTGAGCAGAGTGCCTTTTTTATTCTCTAGATCTTTCCAGATTTCAGATGTCTTTCAGATGTTTGAAATGTTTCATAAAAAAGATAATGATAGGAATGTATTTATGTTCCAAGTCATGGCTGGATTGACTTCAGATTCTTACTCAGATAAAGAGATTATTAGAAATAGAAATGGTCAGTTTTCCTCTTTTATTACAATGAGTCAAATAAGGTATGACTGCTTTGTGTCTGATTAAGACCTGGATGTGCATGTATTTTCCCCTTCTATGTGAATAGAAATAAAGTAACAAACAAAATTTAGCCAGTGTCAGAGACTTGAATTTTATTTAACAAACAGAACATGATTCGTAAATTCAGAGACCAATAACAACGTCTTAACAGCTAGACTAAGAGAATCAAGAGGAAACCAAAGTTATAAGCTTATTATTCTGCTTCATAAAAACAGCCTCCATAACTTACTGGTTTGGTCACATTTGAAAAGAAGAGATGTTTATAAACTACTCGCTAAAACATGATTAACTTAAAGGTAAAAATTCTCTTTATATCTTATATGTGGTATTGAAGCTTAGCATTTTGGGAACATGATGAAAAGACTAAGAGCATTTTAATAGCTTTTTATCTAGCCAGGCCTTGTGCAAAGGCATCAACATCCCCTGTCAAGCTTCTAAAGGTAAGTAATAATGTTGTTATATTCTGCACTTTCAGTGTCTAAGAATCCACATAAAAATCTAACATTATGTCAGTGGTAATAAGCCAGATGGAGCTGGGATATTTTTTGGCAGAAACCTGTTGCCAGGCAACTACCATGATGGGTATTTCAGTAACATATTGTTTCTCTCTGTTTTACTATTTTAGTAAATACATTTTACCTTGGTGCTGTTCTACAATTGCAATCAAAACAAATGAATCTTGCAGATTGTGGGTATACAATAATTTGTTTTTTTGGTATTAATAAGGACTTAGTTACCACAAAGTTATTTGTAACATGTGAAAAGATAACATGTTAGAAGTATGCTTAAGGGAAATTGGGTGCAACATATTTTAATTCTGAAAAGGCACTTATACTACTTTGATGCATTATTCTTTTAAAAAAACTGTCACTGTTTGGTAACTAAGGAGACCAAATAGATATTTCCATTTTTGCAAAAAATGTTATTTGGGTATTTTTCTGTTTTAATTTTCCTATTTGATAAGATCCAAGGACTGTTTTCCAGCATCCAGTGTTCCAGTGAAAGAGGATGCATTTGTGGTTTTCATTTCATACAGATTTTCTTTGCATGGCAGAGTTTTAATCAGTATCTGTTGACATTCACTGACAGTAGTAGTCAAAACCGCACTTGAGCCCATTCACTCATTTCAACCACAGAACGCAGTGTAAGTCAAGAAATATGAGCCTTAATGCAACCTTTATTTTTTTTTTAACAACTTTAATGCTAATATGAACCACTGATGAAGTAGTGCCAAACTTCTCCATCTCAATTTCTGCCAATCTGTCTTTTAATCTCCACTGTTGGCATCTTTTCCTCTTAGATGTGAGACATCTTTTCAGTATTAGCTGTTGTTGCACCCATTGATTAATTGCTGCTGCTATTCGTTTTCCTTTCTTCCTTTTTAAAATTTAATGTAGCCACAAATTAATTGAAAAATGGGGCAGTAGCAATGTATTATTCAATACTTACAATACCCATAACATTTAATGTGTAATGCTTCTGTAAAGTGGCTACCGATACCTACAAGATAAGTGGAGGACATTAAAAGTTATACAATCCCACCTGAAACACAGTGAAGCACAAGTATTATTTAGAAAATATTCAGCTGATGTACAAATATGTTAAGTGATATTATTCTTGTCATTAATCTTCTCATTTTGCCCTCCATAATAAAGTATTACCCCAAAATGCAAAACTGTTACAGTGAACATAAACTGACACACAACCACAGATCCTGTGGGGAAGTAAGGTTCACTCTATCTTAATTTATCCAACCATAAAATAAACAATAGTCTTACATGTTGGACACAATAGCCACAAATATGAAACAAACAGTGATCATTTTATAGTAGCTTTGGAAAAATAAATAAACCTCATAATGTACAGTCAAGATCATACTCCTTACTACGGTACATAGTTTTCTATTAAAATATTCCACAATGTATTTGGTCAAGAGGAAATACTAAACTAGGAACCAATGTACAAGCTGAGCATCTCTTAACACTTACAACAAAATTCCAGTAATGTGTAACGCAGTGACGGAGCAAGGCTAGGTTATATTCAACATTTCACCTGCCTGATACTGATTCCAACACTAATGCAGCTGCTGTGTGTTTGTATTTGTGGTTGAAGCTCAGATTACTCAGATTACGTGATGAACCTCAGTCTTTCTGCTGGTTTTCACAGTGAAATACCTGAAATATTTTAATTTGTCCAGATTTCCCTTTTTCAAAGGCACACTTGAAAAACTTGATTCAAATGTAAATCAGCATATTGATCATTTTGCTTTAATGGGGATGGGAGACATGCTTTGGCACTTTGAAAACAAATTAACTCCTATTACTTTGGTGACCACCTGAACATATCTTACCTTTCTGAACTATAGCAAAGGAGATTGCTTAATTTGATATAATTTTACATTTACAAAGAAATAATCCCAATAAAGCCTTAAATGTTTGACAGTGACCTGTTTCTCAACCCAAATGTACTGTATGTAATAGCAGCATCACTGAATCAAGTATAACCTGAAATAAGCTTTCTGAACATTCTTGCAGTGATGAAGCAGTCTGTTAATTATTTTTATGTTCTCATTCAGTAGTTTCAAACAAATGTTTACTTTTAATTTTATTTGGGGGTGCAATTACAGCATCCAGCAGGTTTACTGAGCAACCGGAGATGGCGGGCATAGAAGCAGGAGATGCATGAAATAAAAAATAAACACTTTCTTTACACCACAACAGGCACTTAGCAAAGACACATTATCATCCCCTGTCTCTGTCTCAAACATACTATATCCTCTTTTCTAGCTTCATTTTCTCCTTTACACTTCCTCAATCACCACGATATGTGTGACCTTCTGTAATATCAGTTGTCAGACATTTTTTTTTACCATTTGAGTTTCAAGATGCACAGAAAGTGTTGAGATACTCAGCATAACACTTTACTAATTATACATTAGAGCTCCTTTAAGGATTTCTTTACCCTTACAGTTTAGATTTCATTATGCATTATTGCTGGAGCAGCTTTAAAACCACAAGATCTTTCTCAGTCTTCTAATTTGTCATTATTACCTGAATGCTCTCTGGAAAACAAAACTATCTCGTCTTGATTTTCTTTAGGATTTAGGGGAGAATTGATTCTTCTCATTGACTCAATGCATCCTGGCATGCAGTGGGGGAGCAGCTGGTGGAACCACAAACTAATTCTCTTTGTTATTTTCTGCAGCTCTGGAAATCTTACTTTACTTGATGATGCTATCACCAGCAGAATGAAGGGTTACACTGCAGGGAGTGGGACCTCTTCAGATAACAGTTTATCTTCAGCAGAAACAGGTCTACGTGTGCTGTTTTTGCACCATACGTATTTCACTCTGTGATCATACTGTATCTTTTGATGGTGTCAGATCAAATTAATCCAAAAAAAAAAGAGAGAACTTCCAATTATGTGCGTTGGGCATGAAATTATTAAAGTGTTTTAATGATGGAGTATAAAGTCCTGCCGTGGAGTACCTGAGCCAGATTAAACAAAGACAGAGAAACGGGTCTCTCCTTTCTGCTTTGTCTTCATGAGTCTTAAATGGCTTTTACAACGCTAAACCTGACATTGATAAACACGTTCCTACGTGCTCCGGTAGGTCTTGATGATATCTTTGATTATCCTCCTGCAGATGGGGCAGCATGCATTGGCCATCTTCTTGAGCTTTAGGCCACATGTGTAGCAGAGACACATGTGTCCACAAGCATAGAGGACAGTGTCCACCACGTTCTCATAGCAAATGGTGCATTCATCACTCCACGAGGATGAAAAGGTGGGAGACTCTGGATGGCTGGAGAATGGAGAGCTCGGGGTTGTACCTGAGGAGATGAGAGAAAATAGAATAATTTATAACACATCAGATATCAGGCCTACATTGTTTTTAACACAATAGCTGAGTAATGCAAAATCAGCAGTAATGTCAAGGCTTGTTCATGCCCTTATATGTCGTGAATTACATACTGTTACTCCTTTATATCAACATGAGTTCATGCTGATACAGTTTAAGTTATTTAAACAAAAATAAATTAATTAAAAAAAGATAAGTACTATGTAACTATGTTGATGCATAAATAGGTGAATTATGGAATAAAGACCATGGTTTGGCTTTTAAAAACATATTCAGAAGAGAAACAAACACTTGTACATAATGTTTTCCTCTTGTTCTTTGAGCATACTGCGAGAGATGACTGATTGCTTAAACTATAAAAGATTAAAAAGATAAATAATACAGTGTACTTTAGGGTCAAAGAGATACTATTGTTTTAATAAGTAGCTGTATCATAAACAAATAAAAGCATAGTTTTGACAACTTAGGCAAGATTTAAAAGCAGATTTAAATTCATTTTTCCAGTAAAATATTCATTTTATGGGATTCTTAAGGTTTTATGAACAGATTTTCTTTGTGTTTACATTGGACAGTTATAAGGGACACAGTAAGGGCTCCACTTTCCCCTCATGTGGATTTTGAGGTGTTTTCAAAATTATTCAATTCCAAGAACAAATAATCTGTTTATAGGAGATTCGGCTTTGCTATTTGCTTCAGAAACTTGCTGTTATTTCATTGAATCCCTTTAGTAACTACTTCAAATGAACATTTTATAAGAAGGCTAAATTGACCTATTGCCAGTGGCACAAAAGATGATTAATTCAACCCATTTGTGCCATTTTTTGACTGGACAAAATTTTGGAATTGGAATTTATTTAGCAGTGAGACATTAGACACAGGAAAACCCCTCCACAAATGTTTCAAACCTATTACCCCCTTGGTTAAAATGATTTTGCAGGTGTTATTGAACAGTACAACAAAGCACCACTCTCTTCAGAGTCTTCCAAGTGTTTCACAGTACTATCTGAATTTCAACTTGCTTTTCTTGGAAACCTGCAAGTCTTTTAATTAATACTTAAAGTTGTTTTATTTAACCTTCCAATACAAATTTTTAATTAAATTTCCACCGTTGCAAATGGATTGCTACTTTGTGAACGCATTCTCTTTATTGTAAGAATAAATTCTTTTGATTTTTCACTGAACTACAGTTGAGAGACTCAAGACTCACATTTCAAACATCACTATGCCTCACTATGACCCATGGCTTGGTGTAGTTATCTTACAGATCAACTCTGTTTGAGTGGCTGAAAGAAAACACCACAGTATAAACTATAAAATTCTCTCATCTAGATTAATATCATGAAAATAAATTTTGAACTTGATGGCTTTTAGGGATTTTAGAAACAGATATGTGCCATGAAAGCAATAAAAAAAAAAACAAAAGAAAAAATCTGATAACTTAGACAAACCTGTGGAGGAAGAAAAGATTGAGTGGTTATTGGAGTTAAAGCTTGAATTGAGATTGATGTTCAATGGAGTGTTGAGGTTGGACTCAGAGTTGCCGCTGCAGAGCATCGTGGGGGTGTTTTGTGCACATGATGGGGAACTGGGCACTGATAGGCCTCGAAGGTCCTGATTTAGAGATGAGCCTGGGGATACAGAAGAGAAATTGAGGTTTTTTATCAATATCCATATTACTGATCATTGTTACAGTTTAGTAGGAGCTCATTTTATATCAGGTAATTCAATATTTTTGTATTTTAATCTTTCAGCAACAATCCATCAATAGTAGGTAAGTGTGGATTTCTTGTTGCATCTCACTTTCCTCCTCTCACTTCCACACACATAAAATCAGCTCTATCACTAAGCAGATGACTTGTGAGTCCACAGTGTATGTGTGTGTGGGTGTAACAGAGTGAGTCATGAGTCCAATGAGGCCCCCTCCCTTCCTTCTTCTTTCATGATCCCATGATTCCTGGGGGTAAGGTAAAAACACTTCCACTGACTATCTGTCCCATATGATCCATTTCCATCTGCATTCCACAACAACCTGCCCTGGCATCAGTTTTAGTACCGGCAGATCATCTGTCCTCACACATGAAAATACCAACCTGATTCCATAGAAAGATAAAGACTGGTCTAGTCTGCCTGCAGGCATGCAGCACTGTCTACACATTGTCCTTCAGTTGACCATAGCTGAAATACTGCTAAACACCATGGCTGGTCATTTACTTGGTATAATCTTTTCATGCCAAACTATGTATATACTTATGCTTTACATCCTTTGCCACAATTTGCTTATCCAAAGTGATCTACAGCGACAGTGTGCAGTGGAAAGATGGCTGGAAGAGAAACACAGATGGGAAGAGGAATTGCAGGAAAAAATACTGTAAACCTAAAAAGAAAAAGTGGTCTGTTGTGAGCACAAAAATGTGTAAGGTTTGTTGCATAACACTTGCTGTGAGCTTGGATCCATTGCTTCAAACTCTATTTTTTTAGACCACTTCAACTGCCACCATCTCAGTTTCAGCCTACATAAACAAATTACAGTCATGTGACAGCCAGTTTGCAGAGAAAAGAATCAGCTTAGGAAGTCTAAAAGAAGATAGGACTGAAAGCTTTCCCTAGTTTTTTGTACTTTAAGGTTAGTGCTAGGACTGGTGATACTATATTTGCAGACGCATCTTATTTCTCACATTATACTGTAGAGCAGATACAGGAGCAAGTATGCATACAGTAGTATTAATACAGTCTTCTATTGGCTACTTTAACTGACCTTTGTTGCAGCCTAGCTGTGAGTAAACGTTGTGGTGGACTCTAATAAGGCAGAATGGATAACCTTCATGTCTATTCATGTACCCTTTCATCACGGGTACCTTTCATCTTGTTGTATGAATTCACTGCTGGCTGTGTGACCATGAGTGTATTTAGCTATGTTGGAGCTGCAGCAGACCTATTTGTGGTTGAACTATGTGGACAGCAGCTTTGAACTTTTGTTTATCAAATATAGAGATATATCACCCTCTAAGTTTATATGGCAAACAGTTGTTTACACATCCAGCAGTCATGGATCAAAAGCAGCATCCATCTATGAAATGCAAATCTGACATTTATTCTCCCATCAGTTCTGTTACATCCTTCATCAATGCTCTGAGGGAAAAATCTAACTTTTTTGCAATTAGCTTAGATACTCATTAGCCATTAAGTAGTTGCAGGCTTTGTTTGCTTTTTGGTATGAAACCAAGATATAATCCACACAGAGACTTGTGGACAGACCTGCTTTTTGAGGTCCTGGTCCTGTGAAGAAGAGCTTTGCTGTCACATGTTGCTGCAAAACACATTAGAAATATGTGGAACAACTAGAAATCTAGCTCTCCCTGTCTGCTTGTGGATGATAAAATGCCCCAAAGTTTCGATCAGATATCATTTTTCCGAGAAGCTCGTTGCATCAGCAGTATAAATAAAAGTCAAACTCTAGTTTTACCTTTCTCTTTTAGGTTCAAGCCAAGCTTAGCCCAGTCAGCATTCAATTTTTGCCTCATGCAACTTCACTGCTGCCTAACAAACACTATTGTGCGATTGCAACATTCACGTTCTCTATTGCTGTTTGTGTTTACATTTTTTTTCACCTAAATTCCACTAAATATCTTTTTTCAGACATTTTTGTCCAAGAAACTGCCCACAAACAAGGTCTAACTTCTATGCTAAGTACTATTCTCTTTACTCTGTAATGTATAACAAAGTGCCAGATGATTTAAGGTATTGTTATAGTACAGAGTATGATCCAGCACTTGGATTTTATTTAATACGGTTATAAGAAGGGCACTTAGCACTTTTGTTCTAAGCCTTTTTCAAACAGCATGTTTACACTTAATAGGCCATAAAAACAGACCATCACTCTTCCCCTTTAGTAATTCACATAGACTAAACAATAATCCTGCAGTGTCAAATTGTGCTTCATATCATATTAGTGATTAGAAAATAGCCTTCTTGCATATTTGATGCATAGCCATGTGATATAGGAATATACGTCATCAACTTTATAATTAAAGTTGAGCACAAACTGGAGAAAACTTTTAAACCCACATCAGTGAAGACTTATATGATGACCATGGATTATTAATGATTCAAAATATCTTGCATGAAATAATAAAATCTTGATTTCTGCGATGAGATGGACACAATGACCATTTGACAGCAACAGATTCCCATCTGTTCCACTTCACAGGCATGACAACACCCAGTCATGACAAACTGTCACTTGCCTCAGTGGCTACATGTCTCCATGGCAACTTATGGCACTCAGCTGCAGCGAGTGGGTGAGTGGAGACGTCACAAATGCACTCCCCACAGCTGGAGTGGGTAATGACTCGAGGAACGCTCATACCCAAAAGAATTAGGATGAGGGGAAAAGAGGTAGAAAATGCAGAGGGAAGCGAGGAAGTACACAGACGATTGGAAGGCCGGGTGTACAGGAACTGGCTGTGGGTGGAAAATCCAGCATTTCAAACCTCCATGCAATTACATTTTAATAATGCATCAGGAGGGCATCATAAGGAGCTATCACAGGCTCCCTCCTGATACGTAACACTGGCTGCTGGGAGCCCACGCAAGACAGAAATAACCTTCTCACTCTCTGGGTCTGACTGACTACATGAAAGAGAGCAGAGCAGAACAGAGCACCCAGACATGATTTACAAAAGGAAATTAAGAGGATCGACTAATTCTAAGTGCATTTTAATTATCATCTCAAATTATAGATTTCCTGTGAAAGGATGTCTGTCCCACTGGGATGCATTCATTAATAACTTAGTAAGGAGAAAATGTGGGTTGGAGGAAGATTGTTTTCAAGAAATTAAGACGAATGTCTTAATTTGTGTTGACAGTAAACAAATCGAAAGCATTCACATTTGTCCCTGCAACACTATGTGCAGTATTTCAGTCATGTCAAGATAAGCCAAGCGCAAGCATTTCCACTGCTATACTTTATGAAAAATAGAGAATGTAAAATCCTTTAAGTGTACGAGTGAACACTAAGCAAAGCATGCTAAATATTTTACACTTAAATTGGACCCACTCAAAAAAGAGGACATATGCTGAGTGTCAAATGTCCTAGAAAATGGACTCTTAGTGACATCAGACTTAATTTCTTCATCTAAACTGGCTCTTGGTATTCTCCAAAGTGCACGACAAAAACAAAGAATGTGTCCTGAACAGTTAAACAAACACAACGATCTGAAGATCTTGGACAGAGCCTTGAAACAAACAAATCCTCTTTGAGTCAAACCAGACTACTTTCTCGTGTCATCATGAAATCCACTTTCAGTACGTGCGTGTCGGTGTTTGTAATCATCATTACAACCTTTTAAAGCCTGTAGCATACAGTAAATCGCTTCACTGTCACATCGGAAACAGAATATAAAGAAAGAAATCTTTTGGTTCATATTGTTAAACTGAATAAATACAAACTAATGAACACATTTACATATTTACACTGTTTATTTAACAATCATAAAGCAGAATCACCTTGTGATTCAAAGGTTCCTCTATAATGTTATGAATGTTTAATATTACTTAAAAAATAATATTAATATATTTTATTCAGCTCTCTTAGGGACAAGCCATAGCAGTTCAATGCGGTTGAAGTCTGGACTATGAGTGAACCACTGGAGAAACACGATAATTCCCTTTTTCTTCTGTTTTTATGTTGCACATTTGTTGTGTTTAGGTTTGTTTTCCTGCTGCATGACCCAGTTTCAACAAATCTTCAGTTGTCACGTAGCTAGCCTTATACTTGATGATGCAATACTTTAGTGAATAGAGGAGTTTACTGTCTACTCAATGACTGCAAGATATCCAGGTCAAGTGGTTGCAGAACAAATCCAAATTATTATGTTTCCTTGGTACTATCTTTTACCGATGGGATGTGTACTGTGTTAATGTTGTTTTTTTTTAAATAAAATGTGACTAACCATCTCCACTTTGGTTTCACCTGTATTAAGGACATTGTTCTGGAAATATCTGCATTGTTCGAGGTAAATAAATAAATTCTAATTTTACTATCATGGAATTTAACATTTAATTTGCCATCTGAAGCCTGTTGAGGATGAGATTTTGTTTTTCAGTTTCTCTGAGATGATCTCTGATATTTTTCCGCTTTCACATTGCGTTAACATGCATGCATGCTACAGACCAGCAAACTGCCTAAACGGCTGTTTTTCATAAAGGCTGACACACTGGTGATCGGCGTTTTATGTTTGGATAGCAGCATCTAATGGCTACATACACTCTTAATACCTCTGGGGTAAAGTAATACTGTGTTATGATCATATTGTATTAAATATTTACCCAGCATTATGTCATTTGTTGTTCATGTTAGTTTGTATGGGCTGAATTCTCAGATCTAACAAAGAGCAAAAGGCTGTGTAGAGTTTGCATGTTCTCCCCGTGTTAGCATGGGTTCTCCCCGTGTTAGCGTGGGTTCTCTCGGTGTTAGCGTGGGTTCTCTCCGGGTACTCCAGCTTCCTCCCACAGTCCAAAGACATGCATCTCGGGGATAGGCTGATTGGAGACTCTAAATTGCCCATAGGAGTGAGTGTGAGTGCATGGTTGTTTGTCTATGTGTGCGACCTGTCCAGGTTGTACCCCGCCTCTCGCCCGGTGTCAGCTCGGATTGGCTCCAGCCCCCCCGCGACCCCGTTTATGGAATAAGCGGTAGAAGATGGATGGATAGATGGACAAAGACCAAATTATTTTTTTTTCAATCAAATCCTGAAATATGAAATCTTACCCCTGAAAGAGGCTGAAGGCTTTTCTCATATAACATTGGAAAAAGCTGCGTGATCATTGTGTGGAATCAGTAGACATGAA
Source organism: Pseudomugil gertrudae (assembly GCA_037177535.1). Taxonomy (NCBI): domain Eukaryota; kingdom Metazoa; phylum Chordata; class Actinopteri; order Atheriniformes; family Pseudomugilidae; genus Pseudomugil; species Pseudomugil gertrudae. The sequence goes on from JBAMHV010000017.1 coordinate 16,033,215, forward strand.
ACCAAACTGGCAGAAAATCAGTTTAACTGTAGGCACAAAGTTAACATTTATATGCAAATTGTGGAGGTATAATGCAAACTCCCAAGTGATGTATGAGTTGATAAAAAGTCAGAGTGTAGGGACAGCAAAGCAGGGGAAAGTATTTCATGACTTGACAGAATGGGAATTCAGCCTCCATGGTCGATCAAAGATCATAGACTAGTAATAAAGTTTCCATCTGCAGAAACGTTTCCGAATGAAATCTAATTAAACATTCCTTTACCACAGGTAGGTACAGGATTAGGTTAAAATCATCATTTTAGAATATGTTTTTTTCTGAATGTTTGATTTCTCTCTTATTTGATCTAATACAAATCTGCTTTATGACACCTCAGATAGAACGGAAAGATAAAAATAAGTTAAAAAAAATGTAATTGTACCTAAAATCCTGAGTTGTGTGATGGTACCGTGCAGACCGTAGAACATCCAGAGAGGCCTGGAGTTATCGACACAAAGCTGCATCCCTGCACTGATTCCATTATGGCTCATTATAACTTCTCCATCTGCATTCACCACAAAGCCCAAAATATCTCCGCCGTTAAGTGGCACTGCCACCCGACATACGGCCCAGAATTCCTTCCGGTCAACCAAGGATTCTGGGTTGGATGGGAGATCACTGGGCCTCAGGGTGGCCGGGTCACAGGACGTCACACCATAAGAAAGAGACCCAGCCCGAGCGATTCCTGCTTTCACTTTTACAAGCACAGTCTCTGAACAGTGGATCGGCCTGCTGGTGAACACCAGGGTCCTCTCGTCACCATGGTGATCCAGCCGCGCCACTGTGTGCTTATCCAGGACAGTAACATGAACGCCGTGCACTGTGTGAAAGTGCAGATCAGTGTCCAAGTGGGCAGGCAACAGGGAGCACTGCTGGGAGTTCTGAGAGTTCTGGGGTATATGGCAGGAGTTTGAGGGTTGTAACCGTTCTTCTTCCTCATCATCTTCTTCCAGATGCATGTCTTGCTGCTGTAGGCTCAGGTCACACAGGCTGATGGAGAGGCGAGGGTCATGGCTGTTACGCTGAATTGAAGCACGGTGGGTGGCAGCAAAGGAACGGGGACGCTGGCAGTCCAGTGGGACCATCTCACTGTCTGTGGAAAAAAGCAAGACATAAGCATACACAGAGCAGCATTATGTAATCACTTTATGCTTTATAGATGTGAACATTTCAATTCAAATGATCATTTTGTTTAGATAACAGCAACTTTATTTGTATTTTGGCTAATAAGTTGCATAAATATAATAAAACAATATATATCACTTAGTATTTGGCATATTCCCATGTAAAAAATACTTATTCTCTCTGTGTACACTGCTCATTCATCATACCTGCCACTGTAAACAAGAGGTGGCTTCCGGCCTTTCTGCTTTATAACACTCATTGTGATGCACTCTGTTCTAAGAATTGCGACCCGACAAGATGAACAATTGCGTCAGTGTTTACATGCTTAGAAACATGTCAGGACTTTAAGTGGAGGCTGACTGCAGCTGCAGGCCAGTGTCTCCATCGCACAAAGAAATAAGACATAACAGCTTTATGTAACACTGAAAGAAGAAACGACTCTTTTTATGTTTGCACCTCAGGGTCCTGCAATAATGCAGCACAATTTTTCTGTCATTATCACTAGCAGTTTTACTTTTATCGTGTTATAACTAATCCCTAAGATTAGGTTTGATTTCTTAAAAGGCAAATCTTAAATGAATTTGGTTTACATTCAGCTTTTGTCAAGGATTAAAACTGTGTATAGAGTATGTATACACAGCACTGTAAGTTTCAAATAGCTGCAGAGAGCTGCCACAATTCCTGGCTGTTTACATAACAACCTGTCTCAGCAGCAGTGACTTCATGTACCTCTGTGCAATGTTAGAATTTTAAGCCATGTGTCTGTATGCTAAAGTCAGCTTTTTTTCCATCAGTAAAAAGGAGAAGCATTCTAAAGTGCTTCACATGCCTCTTCATGCTGTGCAGCCCTCTCACAAATAGCCCTCCCTATGCTAATCCTCCCTTCACTGTAAAATGGAAGCCCCATGGGAGCATATAGGTGCCATAAAGAAAACAGGGAACGTGCTTTCTATGCACACAGTCAGTACAAATAGATCTGCATTCTGGCACGCTTATGGACTCACAGCCAAATTTAAAACAAGCTAAAATTAGCCTGATTGGACATCTGAGAAGAGTGAGGAGGATGATGGATCTCGACCTCGACCTGGTTTGGGCTTTCCCTATGCGAAGTGGCTAAAGAATAAGAGTGCATCAGGGCAAGATTGGAGGAAGAGTTGAATTAGGCGGACACTTGAGAGAAAGAGCATACCTCACCATCTCCTCTTTATCACACAAAGGCAGCACATCTCCAGCCAGCCGCTGATAAACTGCTTGAGCTTAATTACTTCCTCAGTCAAGAGTGTCCAAAACCAGCCACGGGGGTCTTATTATTAGCAGTCTTATCATCTTCAAGACAACGTTAGCTGGCTTTGGGATACAAGGAATTATTTGTATTCTTGCTGTTATCACTTTGCAAAGTTCACAGTTTCTGGTTTTGAGAGCAGCAGTCTGCAGCAGACTAAACAGACTGTGATGGGATTTACATTACAAAGCTTTCTACCTGTTGTGAAAAGAAACAATAGGTAAAGAAAGCAACACAAACAAACAAAACAACGTGAACTAAATAATTCTGACCTGGCTGGGTTTCTTCTCAAAGAAGTATCAGATTGAATTTCATACACGTAAATAAAAAAACACTCTCACAAAGTGCGACTACATGGAGGTTGCACTGAAACAAGGATCCATGTGTTATTTCAAACCATATATTTCCTCTATGCCTCACAATTCTGAGAACTCTCAGCATCCTGAACATATAATGTAATAAGGGAGATAGTTCTATTTAATGTTTTCTAACAGTATATACCAAAATGTGTTTTCTTTCCAACTTCTGAACAAGGCGTATTGTTGAACTGCAAATCACCAAGTCCTTAGTGAATGTTACAGTAAGAAACATTTTAACTATTTAATTAATTAAAAGCAAAGAAGACTAAGTCTAGGAAGTGTAAAACAAAGCACTAAACCAGTGTTGAGAAACAGCTACAGTAAACATCTTGCTAAAAGATCTTCCTAAATTTCCCAACTTGGGATGAATAAAGTTTTTCTATTCTATTCTATTCTATTCTATTCTATTCTATTCTATTCTATTCTATTCTATTCTATTCTATTCTATTCTAACCAGCTATCAACCAAAACAACCTGGCTCATTTCAGGCTACCACCATGAAAGGGCTGCCAGTGCCACACCTCTGAGATAGTGGCCTTTCTGTGTTAGCCAGGGTTCTCTCCAGTACTCCGGCTTTCTCCAACTGTCCAAAGACATGCATGTTAGGTTGACTGGTTATTATAAATCCTCCATAGGAATGAATGGGAATGGCTGTCTGTCTCTCTGTGTTGGCCCTGTGATGGACTGACAACCTGTCCAGGGTGTACCTCAGGTCTCGCCTGAATGATTGCTGGGATAGGCTCCAGTTTCCCCGTGACCCTTAATTGGATTAAGCGGGTTAAGAAAATGACTGGCTGACTATACATAGCATCTTTTGTATTTTGCATTAGAGGAGACTTTACTGAAGTATTTATACATTATATGTACATGTTATGTAAAAGTTGTCATTAAAAAAAAAAAGTAAAAACGGATACCAATAATTTCAATATAACAAATTTAATGCCGATATCGGCCGATAATATCAATATACCATTTATATCGGACATCTCTACCTCAGACTTCTTTGTTCATGATAAACATATGCAAAGAGGAATGCATACAATACTGGGAATAAATAAAAACAGTGAAGCATATATCAGAGAAATATTATTTGCTGGTTTCAGCGCAGCCATGTTCTAAAGTAGAAATAAAACATCCAAACCTCCACTAAACTCTATATTTCATGGGCTAATGTATACTCTGCTAATGGGGCATATGCAAGTGTGTGTGTGCATATGTGTGTGATGTAATTTTATAATCCTAACACTGTATTTGGCTTGAATCGATACACTCTCTGCCAAAATGGTGCAGCCCAAAAACATCCCCACACTGCAAATATATGAAACGTGGGAAATACCAGCAAAGGGAGGAGTCTCTGCAGAGAATTACACTACTGCACATTTCTACTGGGACATAAGACCTGCTTAATATATTGGTATGACAATAACGGTCATGTTTATGTTGTGTTTTTTTTTTTACTCTCGCTGATTGAAAGCACCTGACAGAAACAATGTCTTTTTGTTGGCACATGTCAACCCTCATGTCATCAAATTTATTAAATCAACCCTGTCTCTATTTTCTCAAACCTGCAAAAGACACACACACGTGTGGGTACAACCACATTTTTTCTGAATTAAAATGAAAACTTCAGTATTGTTTCCACGGTTTATTGGCACACACCTTTTGACATTTGGAAATTTTTTTTTCCCCAATAGCTTGCCTCGAGCATATTTCTAATTATATTTTGCTTTCAATTTACAAAGTTCATGTCCTTAAAACTTTGCATAGCAAGTCTGAATCACTCTCCAGTAATTAAACCAATGCTTATGTGATCAAGTGCATGGCTGAAATTGCCCTACTAACATTACGTGGTCTTTAAGCAGCTCCAGCAACTCAGTCTCAAGAGAAAAGTAATTTAAAATGGGGAACACATACCAGACTGACACTACAGGGTCAACGGCTGACCTCTCAGCTTTGGCTCTATATTTTATCATTGTAACTATATTCTGTAATCAGACCTTCTGGACATTATTAGGGACTTTTTTTGGTTTTAATCATGTGAAGAAACACCCTTCCAAGTTATATACAGGAAAAACAAGCTCAAAGATAAATATCCATGTACCTGCTGTGAGTTTGCCCATTCAAATTAGTTCCACCCATGATACGGGAACTATTGGAAAAACCAGTTTGGGGAAAATAGATGTGCAACGGCAAAAAGAAGGGGATGCAAATGACCACCGAAGCCTGTTTTCAAAGACACGCATGCTAAGCTCACGATTGAAAGTCAAAAAAAGGTTTGTAAACTGCCAAAACATTCAGTCTGGCTGTGCCTGTTTTAAAACACATCTTACTAAGATCTGTGTGTATTATAGTACTGCTAGTTTGGTCTGAATAATTTCCATGTAGTCTTTTTTGGCATTAAATAGCTCTAAGTCAAACAATGGTGAGGCACTAGAGAGACAAGAGATTTCCATTTATTCCTTGGCCCCATCAGAACAGGATTAAGAGGCATTTGGGAGTTTTAATAGTGCTGCAAACTTTACACAAGGTCAGCTGCCACAAGTGTATGAATGCACATACTGTATGTGTGTAGTTGGAAAATTGGGGGGGGGGTTCCAAGAGCTGTATCTGCAATAAGTAAGTGAAATCATCTATCACAACAGCCAGCTTTAGGTGTTAAGCATCTGCCACAGAAAAGAAGGGATGGGTGTTTGTTTATAAAAAAAAAGGGGGGGGGGGCAATCAGCTCTAGAAGAAAGTTTTAGCAATTAAAGGAGAAGATTAATGTTTCTAGTTTGTGAGATGTTGCAACAAGAGCCATGTGGTGTTTCTGAGAAGTCAAGTTTCTGCTTTAGTGTCTGGATTTATGATCATGGACAGAAAAAGAAGCAGATGAAAGTGATAAATGTCAGCAGAGAAAGTGACGTCCAACTCTTTGAGGGCACAGTTTCTTCTCAGCCAAAGTCACGTCTAACTTTAGTGCCTCCACATGCACTTTCACACACTACAAGTGTACACTGGTTGTTTAAGTGTCTTAATCTGGTTTTCAAACACATTTTTACAATTATAAATTCATTTTGGTGTTTCAGTCTAAATAATATCTGTGAAATCTTCACAGATGGATATATTTGCTCACTGACACAGAGAGAAGAGAAAGAACATTCTTCTTTTCATTGGGACTAGACTGTTCATCTGAAAGTGATTAGCCTCCTCTCAGAAGGCTTCCCCTTGTACAGTCCAGCTCCCAGGACCCAAACCTGACAGGCTCCATTACAATTTCTATTTTGATTTCCTGCAAATCTGTTAGATTCCATCTGGGTCGATTAAATCCCAGCTGAGGCACAACGGCAAGTCCAGCTTTTTTTTTATTTTAGTTCCACAAATCAAATGAATTTCAAGCCCTGAGATCACTAGAAACAGAACCCTCATAAATACATAGACTTATCCTGATGTGTACATGCTGGCAGATGTTCGGTCAAATAACATTCCTCCAGTACTTTAGCGCACATGAGACCTCTAATTTCACTGTTGTCAGTTATCTAACAGAGTTGGTTTTATTGTACAATATTTAAAACATGATTGAAGGCTTTGTATGACTGATAGCTTCGACCCACAACTCATTTACCTGAAGTGTTAAAGCAGGATGAGAAGCAAGTGAGACCTAATGACATCCACATGCTAACCTCCAGCTAATGTGCAACTCTCCTGGTCTCTCTTTAACAGTATAAACTTAAGATGCAGCCTGACTGACTCTTGTCTGCATCTATTCAGTGTTCAGGCCGCTCAGCTTGCAACTGTCATTGTGATTAACATAACCTCCAGCATCTGTACACCCACTTTGCATCTTTCAACGGAAGCATTTGGCTTCTGTTGGCTGTTTTTTTTGTGGTAAATTTACTGGAATTGGTGACCTATCTGGAGTGTACCCCGCCTCTTGCTCAATGATTGCTGGGATAGGCTTCAGCTACCCGCAACCCCTTGTTGGAACTGTGTTACACATAATGGGTGGATGGATGAATTTACTGGGACATCCAGTCTTGCAAAGACTGGCAACTGTATTGATTCTTTTCCACTTGTGAATAATCTTTCTCACTGTAGAATAGAGGATCCCAAATTGTTTAGAAACTTCCTAAAAGCATTTGAACATATCTATTTTTACACTGTCTATGTCTACGAACCACTGTGTTGGTGAACCTGACCACACATTTGGCAGTGGTCATTCCTTTTTGTTGTTTTTTACCATAGTGACAGGTACATGTCTAAGTTCACCAGAAGTGTATCATTGTGGGTTTTTTAAATACCTGCTGAGAATCCCTGATCACAGTAATATTCTTTATCTATCTATCTATCTATCTATCTATCTATCTATCTATCTATCTATCTATCTATCTATCTATCTATCTATCTAT
>JBAMHV010000017.1:16075875-16086543 GCA_037177535.1 Pseudomugil gertrudae
TGTTTGTTGGGGGGGGGGGGGAAGAGGAAGGGGGGAAAGGAGGGGGTGGGGGGGGGGGGGGGGGGGGGGGGAGAGGGGGGGGCCTTCGTGAACCCCCCCCACCAGACTCCTCTGTATATTTAACGTGTTAAAGGTTTCAAAAGGGTTAATGAACACTCTGTCTTAAAGAGTTAAAGAATAAAGGAAGTTAGCATTTAAATGATTGGTTAATTTACTGAGTGGGATAAAAAATCTAATTTAATAGTTAGAGACTAAGAAACCTTGATGAAAAAAAACTGTCACTTAAGCTTTTAATGTTTTCTTCAGTTACCATCCACAGTCAATCCTCTTTATGACTAAATCCAGCTTCATGGACTCTCTCAGACCACGCAAACCAGTTTCATGTAATCAGGACCCACTGATTCTAGGACAGGGACTTAATACTGGGTCTCTTATGCAATTGACAGAGAACAAGCCCAAGGGATAGTTTGTTGACAATAAGACTTACCATTACTTTAAGGACACCACTTATATTTCCACTGCATACAGAACCTTTTAGGGCCTCACACTTTGGCTCAGTGTCTTAGAAAAACCATAGGCCGCTTTACTCTTTCATTATCTACATACTGGACTGTCAATGTTACGTGTACGAAGATGAAGACTCTACATCTGCTCATCAGTCTGTAAAAGACGTTTTACATGTAAACCCAAAGTGCTTCAAAGTGACAGTTATGTAACTTTTGCTGAGAGGAATTAACCCTTTAATACAGTCTGTCCTTTTTATTTGCAAGTTGGTAAAATCATGATTTCTTTCTTTCTATCTATCTATCTATCATTTTCTTTTTTGGGGGGTGGGGGTAGATATATAGATATGTGTTCGCAATTCAGTGTACACGTTTTTAGAACTGGTGTGCTGTATTCAGATCTTTTTGTCCTAGTTAAAGCTCCAGTGGCAGAGATAGATAAAGTACCTTGTGACAAAAAACAAAAACAGATGAAATGTGATAACTGATGTTAAAGTTCTGTTATATTTACCTAAAGGGAGCATTATATAAGCTAAACTGATGAGGTGCAAGGACTGACCCTTATATAAGCTATAGTCACTCACTCAGAATCATAGCTGCAGATCATACAAAAAAGTATAACTCCGGTCTTCTAAATGAGACCTGAAAAAATTCAACCATTCCAGAAAGTCTAATAGGAAAATATCTCAACCTTTGCCAAATAAAAACATTTTGTATTCTTTGTGGACCCTAGCACTGTACCATTTCTTCCTTTAATGGCTGATACATCTTGTAATTAACACACTCCCCGTTTAAATGGTCAGCTAATTTCAAACTGTCAGCACACTACCTGAAAATGCATTAAATGCAGTACTGTGCACTGCTGTATTTTATCTTGTGTACATACCGGTACATGCTTCTTTCTTTCTCCATCTTTGTTTTTTCAGTTTTATGTCATCTCAGCTCCTGCTTGTTTTTATATTTCACATGTTTCACCTTTTCTTATGTGACTTGTGTAGGCACCGACAAACCAGGACAAATTCCTCGTAATGTAAATTACTTGGCAAAAAACTTAAAAAAAAAATTCTGATTCGGGGTAAGCTCCATATTTTTTTGTATTTTAGGAATTTTGCCCAATATTAGTCATTTTAGTTGTAAATCACTATTTTCATTACATTTCACTGGGACATTTTTTGCATTTTTAAAAATATTGTACTTGAATGCACTTGAATGACATTGTTAATTTGGTTTCCATATTTTGTGTTTTTTGTTAAGATCATTGAAGGAACAGCAATTCTTATAGAAGGGAAACACCAATGAATCATGTGTTAAATCATGATGAAACATTGTTCAGCACAATAACAGTGTTGTACAAATCAAAAGAAAATAACCCATGAAACACATTTTGGAAAGTATTTTTGCCAGAAAATGTGTCTTTTGTTTTTCCAGTTTCCCTCAAAATAAAAAGGTATATCTTGAAATCTTGGGGAGTTCAGCAGCTATTGACTCTGTGGTTATGACACAATCTTTAATACATCTGTCTTTATTCAGACTTTAAAATGACATCATCCCAACACATGTTAACTTCTGCATATCCACCCTACTCCTTCTTCATATTCCACTTCAGCCTTGCAGCTGTGCAGGCTTCCAGAGCACAAGGATGTGATAAGTGGTATATAAATTAAAATTAACAACAGGCATATGTTTTAAAACAACAGACAGGATGCAGGATGTGCTTCCAAAGCAGGCACAGTGAAGGTCAGTGTAAAAAAAAAGCTTGTCTTTCAGCTTGAAAGCAAAAGGAACCAATTTCTGCATTTTTCCTCTTTCTTGTATTTTTTTCTTTACACACAAATCACACTAATCAGAGTTTGACTAGATCACCAAGGACATAGATAAGAAAATGACTGAAATGTTGCACTCGGTTGTCAAGGAAACCGGTAAAAGTACTAACTATCACACATGCAGTAGATGGAAGCATTGGGGGTCAAATCTTAGACGTCTGCTTTAGTTTGAATATATATTTTTATAATATATTGTGCTTATTTATGACTGAAAGACTCTTCATTAATACACACATTGTACTGTAATACTGCAGGTGAGGGAGGCGAGGAGGGGGGAATAAAGTGAACAAAGTATACTGTCAGTACTATATTTGTAAAAATAAGTGTCCTTGGTGCAGGATGAACTATTCTGTAAGTTAATAACAACAAATATCCCCTACCTAAATAGGGTACATTTACTTTAAATAATAAATGTTTTACTCTTGATCAAATGTCATTGTAATCATCTATCAATCAAAACTGTTGTAAAAACACATTTTTACTGTACACATTTTTACAACATTCAAATGATGCATTTATATTTGAGACAAACTGTTTAACAATAGTTATTTTTGCAAGTGAAAACTGTGTCTTGTACTCACACTGTAACACTTAAGGTATAGGATTTGGGATGTTCCGTGGCAAGTACAGAATAAATCATGATTGCTGTTTGTTTGGTTGTTCATCCACAGGGGCTGTGAAGAAAACTGTGTTGTGAGCAGAGTAAACACACTGCAATAAGTATTATTATAGTTTCTTATAAAGGAAATGACATGAAACGACAGTAAAATGCTTATTTTGAATGTTTAAATTAAGTCAAAGCAACTAAGCCTTTTTAGTTTTTGCATAATTATAAGTAACTTTAATTTTTCTATATCAATTAATGATATTTTGCTTCCCCTGGAAACCAGTTGGGCAATTGTCCCTTTGTTTCCACTCCTGCCAATATTACTTTCAGTTCTCTTCTATCATCACTAAACTATCTAATACCAATTAGCTTCTGCTCTTTCAAATGCATGCAAATTAAAGTTGCAGCAAATTAACTGGATTCTCAGCTTATGCAGGCACTGGAATGGGACACACTTATATCTTTATTTTGTCAATATTTCATTCGGCAGTCTAAGTCAGTTGATCCTCAGGAGAAATAGGATGAAATAGGATTAACCTCACCCAACTAATAATATCTGATTCAGCTGACACTTATGTAGATGCTTATCTGTTCTGGTTAAGCTCTCTGGGTTCCCTATACAAATGTAGAAATGTGATGAAACCCATGACCAGAGCACAGTCTGCAATCATATTAAATGTATCTTCCTCTCAATGATCTAGCCCCCTCTAGTGTGTAAAGAAATGATCATGTAGGATGCTCCTGCCTCAAAGGTCCTCTCATATTACTCATACATCATACATGCAACACACTGTTTCAGTGAAATATTCAGATATTGCAGCATTTGAAGAATGTTTTAGAGAATATTAAATTAATTTGAAATCTAATTTTTGGTGTCAGATATCATCCTGGTAGCACATACTTACTCTCTCTTTCCCAACTGAATTCGGCCTCCATGAAATAATCTCTGCAGGTCTCACTTGGCTGATCACATTTGGTTTTATGCCTTACCACTTCTTCCAGCACCACAAACACTCTTAATAAACCACTAGGGGGCAATATGAAACAGCCCAGCTATTAGCAAATTAGCAGGGGAGTCATAAGGGTGGTTATATCTCCAGCAATAGCTGCTTATTGTTGTGCTACTGAAAATTAAATCCAAAACAAACAGGTCTGTTTGGTGCTCTTCCCCCCCCGATTCTCCCTGCTTTTCTGCCAATTTGCCCCCATACCACTTTCTCCTTGCATTTCTTTCTTCTTTCCTTCTTCTTTTTTCTTTTTTAATAAACCAACCGGTGGTTATGTTGTCTAGAATATGCTAATTTGCTATGCACTGGCAACTCCCTGGGTGAAGATCACTTATTAAAAGCATAGTTGGGAGGGTTTATGCAAATAGAGTCAAATCAAAGCAAGCTTTCCCCTGGTTGGTTACCTCTTTGCATACATTGACAACTCAAAACCACTATTTTACTCCTGATATTCCTTTCCATGAAGTCTGTACCACTTTCGCATGACCATGCTGTGTGGTAATGTTGTTCTGCTTTCCCTGCCTGTCTACAAAAGGGAGAAGTTTCATTTCCCGTTGAGTGGATTGACAGATTTGTTCGGAGGAAAAGATGGATAATATCCGCTGTGGCCAAAGGCTGCCGTGAAGTAGTCTGACACAGACACTGATTAAGCCTCTTGAGATCTGAGGGGATTGTGGGACTTAGTTGAGAAAGAATAAGAGAAAGAAAGGAAAGGAGTGAGCAGGCAAAGGAACAAAACTGCAAATTGGATGAGATGCAAGTGTCCTGTGGGTGTGTGCAATGTGGATTTAAAGTAACTTCTTGTTGAGGTTGGACCAACAATCAGCTTTGCTTCCTTAACTCCTCACCATTACGTGAAGAAGCATGGGGATAAGCAGATCTCAGATCAACAAGGGAAAACAGAACTGGGAGTAATGTGCTGCACTGTTTGTGGGGTTGGCACTGACATGTGATTTCTGGTCATTATTTTGAGCTGAACCACCTTCTCTGGGTAAATCAGCTGGATCCACTTTGCATACAGGGACATATAATGATGAAGCACCAAACTGAACCCCCTGACATGCATAAGGCTTTATGTTTATTGCACACTAATGCATCTGACTGCTTAACTAACCCCTGACCTTCAGCTCACTTTGTGCAGTGTTAATATAGAGAGCAAAGGTGAGTGCTCTATGTTCCATATTTATAATTTATCAGTAAATTAAGTAAAGAGAGCACAGGTCAATGCCTTGTTTCTTGGTAAATATGCAGATCCCACAGTCTTGTGTTGGGTACTAAATAGCACTAGTGTCCCTATTACTGGTTTATTTTATAGGGGAGTTTGAGCCCAATCGAAAGAATTATTAATGCATTAGTGATCACTCAACCATTCCTTCCACATAAGCATTCAGACTAATTGAAAGAACTGAATGTTTGTCCACCCTTTCAGATGTGCATTGTGCCATGCTTTAAAGTATATGTAACCTATTTAGACAGGTAAAAGTTAAACATTTTTACTGTCTTTGTCCAGTCCCCTAAATACAATAATGATACAGATGACCTGTAAAAGCACTTTTGGCTCAGTAACTGTATAAAACCCACAACACCCTTGCTTCCTGCTTTGTCTTGCATTTTATTGTATTTTGAACAGGTATTTGATGCTTTTAATGAGCTACCTTGAACTAAATAATACCAAATCCTATTAGCAATGAAGCGTGCTTGCTGGGGTATTACCTTTGTGTAGAAATGTTGAAACACACACACACTTATGCAGCAACTGAACATTTCAACACCAGCCCAAACAAAACAAGCAATTTTATATTCACGACATCCTTACAGCTTTAATCTAAATGCATTTACTTGCTTTTGCTTTTTTCAGCATCTTTCTGGGTCAGTAAGGTTTGGGCTGTAAAGGAATCACTTGAGCACATTTCAGCATTTAACCCGGGCATAAACCCCATCAGCCCCGTAGAGGCGGCTGTGGATGATTCCTTAATCCAAGCAGACACCGAGAGAAGGATTCATAAAGACAGAAAGGCTCCCAACAGCATCCTCCCTGCTGCACACCAGCAGGGATGAAATTCCCTAATGCCAATGCAGAAAGGTTTGCCGACTGCAAAGTCTAATTGCAATATTAATCAATTATAGAGAATAAAAAGCTCATTTCTATGCCAACCATGGGTGGCTGGCAAACTGACTTCCTGTAGTTTCCATTCACAGGATCATATGAGGTTTGTGCTTCATTGTGAGAAAATAAAATTATCCCACTTTAATTTGACATTTGCATATTCACTCAAAAACACTTGTGCAGTGGTATGAAAGGCGGGTGATGGTACAGAATATTGAATGTTTGCTGGACTCCTGTTGATATAGTTACACAGAATCAGCCCAGCATTAATGGTGAGCACAATTCAATAATGTCTCAGTCTGGATGAAAGTACACCCCATCCAACCCCCCCTCCTAAAAAAACCATCAGAGGGCAATCGATGTGCTTTCATCCCAAGGACGGAAATTGCACTCATATGGCTCAGAGTCTATGAAGGTCCCCCATCCAAATCCAAATCATTAACATCAAACTTGCAGTAAAGAAATCAAAATGTCAGTCTGTCCTACAAGCAGATGAGTATTGCTTCCATTTCCTATGCATTTTTAGTCTTCTCATATTTACTCCTACAGTGGCCGACAGTAGCCCATTTCCTCCAGCTTATATTAGATATGGAGTTTTTAAACAATTACCTTCTCTGCAAGAATTATTGAAATGTACTTCCATCATCAGACCATCATTCTACCTGCTTTAATGTTGGACAAGACAAGTTAAAAAATGAAATGTACTTATAAGTATAAATAAGCTACACGTAGCACTGTGATGAATAATGGCTTATTTCTTATCTCAGGTACATGGTTACTTCACTGCAGGGCTTAATGCTCATTTTTTTAACAAAAAATCCTTGTGTGTGTGTGTGTGTTCGTTACAACACAACTATAATCACAATGTCACGCTGTGCATAGTGTTTACTTGCATAGTCAGGAACTTACTAAATTATGCCCAATTGATGAGTGAAAGAAGGAGCTTGAGATTGATTTGGTATTGCTGCACTGATTTAGGCTTACATTTGAAAGTGGCTTTCAGGTTGGTTTTTAAATAATGGATTTGTGCCATTCAGACTGTTATTAAAATATTAGATATGAATCCCTTTTGGGCAAAAAAATATGAATTTAGCTGCAGTGTGAAAATAGCCAAATATCCCATCTTACAATCAACAGGGCCAAAAGAATGTATATTGCAGATTTCCCTGTGTCAGATGCATCAGGACACTTGTTTATTTCTCATGTGGAGCTTTTTTAACTATAATGAGAAAAACGTGTGGCAGGTGATATTATGTTATGGCTAATTGGTGTTCTTTACTCCAGCAAGGTAAGAGGATTAACTCAGGGTACAGTCATGTACTCACTTTTCACAAAAAGGTTCTTTACATAGTGAAATAACTTGCTTGTGTTATAGTAGCAGCCATGATATGAGCTGCTTGAATTCTCCTGGTGCTTCCCTTATTATCTCAACTAGCACGGAAAAACACTGGATCATTATTTATATAGAGGTAAGGAGATCTCACAGCTCTTTGTTCCTGCAACATTCAAAGCAATACATCAATACTTTGATATATTTTGGGTCAGTTCTGGGATTTGTGTAAATGAATTATAATTATATTGGAGGATACACCTAACTATACTCTATTAAATGAAAACAGATAAGATTTACCATTTACTTCCACAGTTCTTCATTAATGTTTGGTATATTTAATATGTACTTTAACAATGTACATGGTTATCAGTACAAATTAACATTAAATTAGCTAGGATTAGGATGAATTAGAAGAGAATTATGTAAACATACTGTAAATTAAATAAGTGCATTATAGGCCATAAACATTTTTTACAGAATTGTTTGCTTTCTTGTCTAATTGTACACTTTCTTTCCCCAAACTCATTGTTTCTTACTGGGGCCAAGAAAAATCTGCATTAACGTCATCAGTCTGCAGGATTCTGTTCCAACTTGTTTTAATCTTTATTTGCAAACTTGGAGTTAAAGTTTGAGAAAGCAGTAAAGAGTTGCTCCTGGTGATTCATAGGTTTTTATATTGTACAGCTGCAAAGCAAAAGAGTGCACCTTCACTTCAATGTCTGTTACATTTTTTACATGAATATTTTTACAGCTAGTTTCAGTTTTGCAGTCACACTTTAAATACATCAGGATTGTTTTCTTTTTACATTTTTGGCTTCCAAGTTTCCCCCACTATCTTTCCTTGACCTCATGATGTTATTCAATGAAGTCAAAGGAAAGGCATGAGGAAATTTTATAAGGGATTATTATTTTGACCGTTCCATCAGACCCTGTATGTTTATCAACTACAAGTCATTCAACTAAAAAGTCCAAATGAATCATCCAACTAACACACTTTTTTCACATGTAAATGACTAAAAGGTTGAAGGGTGTTGTTTCAGTTCTTAAAAGTGGAGTTCTGCACCTTACACTATACCTCCATCTTTGTATTTGGGAGAAACCAGATTCTATGCAGCAAATAAAAATTTTTTTTCCAGTAGGTTGGGTGAATATCAGTAGATGTAATCAGGATAATATTAGAGCCTGCATAATTGAGACTTAAGTAGACATTAATCTTTGACTGCAGAAAAATATCTTTTGTGTTTTTTGGTTTAATTTTCATCTGCCATTGCTCAATTGCTTTATATAGAGACATAAAAATGATCTTTAAATAATAGTGCTCAAAACATAGTGTCACTCAAAAGTTTGGATAAACCTACCTAATAATTTTAAATAAGAATATTTCTTTTCAGGTCACTCTGAACAAAGGTATAAAATCAGGTTTCCACAATCTGTCAGTACAGCTCTACCTACAATAAAGTAATATCCACTTAGGAAAAGCAGAAATTATGTGAACAAGTTTATTTTTGTTTCTTTTTTTTGTATCATCTACCATTTCTTTACGCTTATAACTTTGCAGTTAGAGTTTAGCAATAAAAACAGTCTTGCTTGGAATAACTTAAAATGAGGGGACATCTGTTTTCATAAAGTTACAAAAAAAATGAGTTTGCTGTTTTTATCTATATAGTTTATGAGCAAAGAAAAATAAAAACACCTTCCAAAAAGCCAGAAAGATATTTTGTCTCAACACAAAATGATACATGTGATCACACATCTTTGAGATATAATATTGGTAGCAAAAACCATTAATAACATCACAATATACTTATCAGGTCATTGCTGATTCAAAGCACAGACCGACTGAAGAATATGTAAATGTATTTGAAATGCTATGAATGTTCAAACAGGGCATGAAAGCACAGAAACATTCATTTAAACACCCATCCTTTTGATCATCTTGATTTAACTTTAAGTTCAATGTATGTCAAGGCCTCCTGTGATGATTCCCAGAAAAACAAAAATACCAACTTTTTGTAGTCTGCTCCTGCTCTTCTTTCTCTCTGCATCACCCAAATGACGTCTGAAGCCAGTTTCTCTTTGTGTCAACTGTGTTAATGCTCCTTGTGCATTTGAAAGACTTACTTTTCTCATTGCTTGTCTTGACATTGTGTGTGTGTGTTTTTACCCACTGGAACATTATACTGTTAAAAGGCAATTAGCACCCTAAAAATGACTGAGTACTCCTAAATTAAAATAATACAAAGCAAATTACATGTAATTTCTATAATTGCTCTACGGTAAGAACCACTGTTATCACAGGATAATTGTTTCTTTTCTCTGATTTTATTGTTATAGGCAAAGGACTTTATGTACTGTTCAAATGCACATCAAAAATAAAACTGTAGTTGGATCAGTATAGTTGGAAAAAGTGAGTCAAAATGTTAACAAAGCCCCTGAATCATGCCAAAGGTTTGATATTGGTCACAGTTCATATGCCAAGATAACAAAGTTAAACATATAGCATTTTTTGTAATACTTAATTATTTTCCCAAACTTTCCAGTTTTAAAATAATAAAAGACTATAGCATATGTAAGGGATGATGCCTGATGAGGTGTCCATTATCAGAAAATAATGGATGATGTGGAGGACGGTTGTCTCAATGAAGTCCATTATTTTCTGATAATTGACACCTCAAAAGACATTATCCCAGTTATGCCATGGCCACTTATTAAAGACATAACATTAAATCTATTATTAATACATTATTTTTTTACCGGTAAAATCACAGGTTTCTCACAAGAAGGGCTGAGCGAACTATTTATTATCTGTCGTGACGCTTTGACGCATTGCCTAGGTAACAAGCTCTGCCCACAGAACCTGCAGTTTGGTTGGCTGCAGTTGTTGTATTAGGGATAATCAGTGAAGGGATTGTGAGAGAATTGCTTAATGTTATGTTAAGCAATGCAAAGTATCTTTCAGAGGGCAAGTGCACCTCCTACCGCTTGTTTGTGTGCAGTGGATGATGTGAAATTTTCTTTCAAAGAAACAAGGGTGTGTGTTCTCTTGCCCCTGTTGCAAAAGGGTGCGCTGTGGCGCGCCAACAGTCATTCTGATTCGGTACTGTAAAAAATGCTTTGTTAAACATGGACACTGTTATTGATAATGCTACATCTCTCTATCAGCTCCGGTCTCTGTCTTGTCGGAAGCGTACTCCCGCACATATGTTCTCTCGCTGTGGCGCATGTAGTAGAGCGGGTCAGTTCCTAACCGGCAAGTTAGCGGTTCAAATCCCGGCTCTGGCGTCCACA
>JBAMHV010000017.1:16086643-16098514 GCA_037177535.1 Pseudomugil gertrudae
CTACACTAAACTAAGCAGACCCAGGACATCCCTGTCCTTAGACCCTCCTTCTCGGTAAGGAAAAACTCCTAAAAAAAAAAAAAAAAAACAGTTATCGGGATAAAAAAAACAAAGACACTTCAAAGAGCCCATATTGAAGGAGAGATCCTCTCCCAGAATGGACAGACATTAGATTTTTCTCTTTGACAACATAAAAAAGTAACAATACAGTTAGTAACCATCATAATTCTCATGCTTTGCAGGCATCCAGTGTACATTTTTGTGCTTTTTGTGTGCTAGCTGTTGCAAACATTTGTAGGAGCTCATGCTGCTCATCATTGGGCCAAGCAGGAGGCAGAATTTTTGTCTAGCTTTGAAATCTGTATTATTTAGTTTGTCATAATGATGATGAATGGTGATAATGTGCTCCTTTCCTCCTTAGATATGAAAGGAACCCACAACAAACAGCACAGTCAGAGAGTGAAATGTTGATGAGAGGAAAACTGACTTTGTTACTGTCGGCTGTCTATTTATCACACTGATGTAGTTATACATTAATATATAAAAGAAATTAAGGGGTTTGGTCATGCATATTGTTCAGTAAAATTCCAGAATAAACACAGTGTTTTGCTTTGCTATAGAATCATCCACATTATACCAAATAATAAAAAAAAGATGGATGCATGCATGAGGCATACACTTCTTCTTCAGGAGACGTCTTGGTGTTGTACATGATGCTTACACATAGCTAGACCATCATTAATTCCATCTGTTCTCCATTCTGTGACAAGTCAGAAGGCCTTCTGTAAAAGTGTTGGCACAACAGGTACGGTCATGGATCCGGGATGAGAAACAAGTATGCAAAGCTGACAGTGTGAAGTGGAATGTGAACTCATGCAGGAGGATAAACCAGGAGATTTCATTACATGCAACACTGAAGAAAACACTCAGATGTTTTACAACAACTGTGGAAGATTTATAGTTTTTATCTGTGTACTCATTCAAAACATGCTTGTTAAGTTTCAGATTTCCCACAGTGGAAAATTAATTGACACACTGTTTTGGGAATATTAATTTATTTGTGAAGCAATATGAGGCTTAGCTAAAATGTTACACCCTCTATTTTGACAAAACACAATGTAAATATACTTTTGTTTTTTTGTCTTCAAATGTATACAAGTTGACAATGATAGATAGATATTTTTATTTGTCATTGTAACATGTACAACGAAATTAAAAATGCCGACCGATCAGTCATGGCTGACTGAATGATGACTGAATTATTTTTTCTATATGGAGAAATGTACCATTGTGTGGTGGGACACACACACACACAAATAAAATAGCATCTTACTGGGTGTTTGTTCATGCAGACAGTCATGACCTATGAATACTTTAAAATATAATGTAATGTTTGTGAGAATGACAGTAAGTAAAGTGTTGAAATAGACTTCATTTATGTGATGATGTTAAAGACTTCTAGTCCAAGCAATAGTTAAGATTGCTTCATATACTGTATAACCTAGCATATTATTGTTATTCCTGAACCCCACGACTAGGTATTAACAGGGATACTGCTTTGTTACCTGTTGACTTACCCAGACATTCACAGTCCTGACAAGTGGTACTACAACACTGGCTATCAATTCAAAAATTGAACCTAGGGATTTGCAATGTTGATCAGTCCATAAAAGGGGGATGTTTGCAGCATCTGACCAGACTCAAACATAAGCCCTCTTTATCATGGTGACAATTCTTCAAGTATAAAGAATTTAAACACACCCAGACCCTAAACCTTAAACCATTTTAACAGCACACTATTTAGATATACAAATTAAATGTCCGGTGGCTATTTCTACATCTAATCATTTAATCTCTAAACAAATGCTCTTAACACATTCTGCAAATCTACCTTAGGGTGTGGACAACTCACCGTACAGATACTGCCAATAAAACCCATTAAACAAAGGGTCATGGAAGGCATGTTGTTTAAAAGTGAAAGTAAAAAAGTGATCAAACCTACTATTTAAAGCATATTATCAATAATTTTTCCTTTTAAATATATCAGATTGGAACAGCATAAATTTCACAAATTTAGTTTTGTTGTCTTCAGTTTTGCTTGGTACAAATATGTCATAAGAGAAATAAAAAAAGTTGGATGATCAGGATGTCACAACATGGATAATTGTTCATTCTATTTCTATGCAATTTTTGGCCTGAAAAGCTGTGACTTCCTAAAAATACTAAATTTTCAATGGCTGCATCAATATTATCAATAGGCTATAATGTTTTCATTTTAACTGTACCACAAAGTACATCTTAAAAGTCAAGATCAAATATAATCATCAACTATGGCAGATTCAGTCAAATAGTGTGTAAATATGCGCAAAATAGTGTTAGTGTGCTGGTTGAGACACAGCCTATGACTGTGTCCAAATGTGCAGCCTATGCCCTAGATAGTGCCCTATATAGTGGACACGCCATTTTGTAGTGGTGTCCAAATGTACTTAGAAAATTACCCACAATGCATCTTGAAAAGTAGTGAGCATCGATGGTCACTAAACAGATTATAGGCAGGCATAGACCACAATGCATTGCAGGCTGCAGCTTACTATGGCGGATATAACACGAAGATTAAAAACGATTAGTAAAATACTAAAAATCATACATTTTGTTCTGTTTTCATTTAATAGATTTGGTACAGTGAAATAATAAAATATAAAGTGAAGACATAGGCTATGCCTCAATCAGTGCACTAACATTACCTTGCACACTATGCTTAAGTGCGTTTACATTGACATTTACGCTTTATGTTCCAGTGCACTACGGTATTGAGACACAGCCATAGTATTTTCAAACGAGTTTGGATTGTATTCTCAACAAGGTCTTGAAACCGCAAGGGTTGCCATAGTTACAGCTGGTTGTCACACAATGTCTGACAGCGAGAAAGTAGTGAGCTTCATGTCCGAATCACCAACAGCACTATGTAGTGTGCTATGTAGTGCAGCCCTATATAGTAAATAAGGGGTTAACCTTAGGGTTACAACAGTTAGGGCATAGGGTGCACATTCGGACACTGCCTGAATGACAAATTCTCTTCCTGTTTTCCCATCATGCACTGCTCAGATCATGATCAATAGCCATAAATTGAACCCATGGCTGTCTCAATTCAGGATTGGTACACTTTAAAGTGCAGATTTTGCCAGCAACATCATCCTGCCGTGCCAAGTGCTGTCACAATTCAAAGGGTACTTTGGATCTGTACTTCAAATGGATATTCGTACATATTCACACATGTTCGTTTGGGGCCAAATTAGCTTAAAACAAAGGTTATATGCTATGCATCCTTTGTGGTCTCTAATCATCCAGTATTTATTGTGCGCCAGGTAGAAAAAGAAATAAGCAGCAGTACATTGCCTGTGAGGACATATTTAAAATATATATGTAAACACGTACTTGTCCCAGCAGACAAGCAGGGACAGCAGTAGCATTGAACACAAATTAAATTAATTTTATTACATGCATCTGACAATAATTATTTGTCATGAGGAGAGCTCTTCTGGGGCCATCTCCTACACATGTTTGTAATTTAGACATCTAGGTAAATGAAAATAAACATTGAAATGTCTGGATCTATTTTCTGTCACATAAAAAATATTTTCGTGCACACTTTATAGTGTGCAGACTATGAAGGACACTTCGTAGTCTACATAGTCTGCGTATTTCAAGGTGTGCAGACCCTGAATTAAAACACAGCCCATGATACTGAACTGAAGGGATGCCAATTTATTCAGGACATAACAAATCTATTTAATAAATCAAGTAAAATAACTTTTTACCAACCACACTGGGAGTAAAATTTTAAAGTTGCATACCATGTAGCTTTGAAACTATTTTGAATACATCACAGTACATGTTTCATGCAGTGTATTGCTCACAGAGTCTATACAGCAGACAAAAAGTGTATTTTAAATTATTCTTTTTATTTTTTTTAGATTAAACCAAACATTATTTGAAATTTGAGACAATTGGAGAATCAGATGTAAAAGCTGTGGCTAAGTGGTCGAGTAGGTGAGAGCTTACTCCGAGCACAGACAGAAACACACACACAAACGCACAAACTCATCATCTGGGACACAAAGAATTTTTTTTTTTTTAGAATGTGAATCCGTGTTGACATGTTCTTAGTTCCTGAGCTGTACCTTTTTCCCAAACTTTAAAATTAATCAAATGGAAATTCTGTGGCATCTGCTGGTGCTGGCTTCCCAGCTGCCTCGGTCAATAGGCCAGAGCTGCTCAGGAGGAGACGGCAGAGCCATTGGGGCTGGATCAAATAGTTTGATCTGTAAAGGCCCTGACTTGAGACACAAATTGACTCGGGGGGCTGCCAGGGAGACACCTCTCGCCCAGTCAGATAACTTTCACAGTTTATAGACACAAAAAAGCGACACATTTTTGGAAGTTTGCCACAGTCATTAAACCCAGGCTATTTTTGTATTCTGCACACACATCTGCGAAGGATCTGTCGCTGTAGTTCTGATAATATGAGAAGCAGACTCACCTTTGCCCCAGACTCCTGCCCATGTTGGTGATAGAAGTACTTATGCTATTAGACACCACAGGAAAGGATTTCATTCTAGTTACTCTCCTGACTGCTGATTGAACACCTCTGTGCTATCTGTTACCAGGAGAGTGGTCTGCTACCACAGGCTCTTCTTGTAGTAGTAGATTATTTGCTTCCACTCAGATGAATGTACTTTACATGACATTAAACAGAAGCAAAATGAAATCTGCCTGCAACAAACCCATCCCATCTACCCCGCCTTCCTCCTGTTGGAGGAGCGTGGCAGAGTTTCATGCATGATTAATCTCGTAAATCTAACATCTCCTAATCAGATTTTTATTTACAGGGGATATGATGTGTAATTAATGGTCACATGCTCTAATAAAACAAATACAATCATGTTTACGCATGTATTTGGAAAGTGGTAATCATGTAATTTGAAATGAAAATTGGACTGTAGACTCTCAAAACATGCATCAGCACAGCAAAGATGTGGCAGGCAATCTGTGCCACAAAGTGCTGTTAATGCCTTGAAAGGGAGTAAATAAAATGCCTAATGTGTTCCAGTGCACACATCTAAATAGGAGTTGTCAAGAGATCATAATTTTCTCTTCACGTGATGCCTGGTAAATGGTGATGTCTTGGCATGTTTGTTGTGCATTCAAGCAACCACTTTGGGATGGAAATGATGCAGAATTGATGGTTCCTTATCGAATATAATGACACCATACTGGAAAAATCTTAATAGTCTGCAACATTGTATATGAAAAAGCATTATGCCTGTGATGGTTATGTGTGGCAAGCTGAATGGGGGTTAGGACCCAAATCCAGACAAGCAGGCAGGAAGCAGTGGAATGCAAGAAAACTTATTTAATACTGATCGCACACAAACTAACCCAACTCAATGAACCCATGAACAGAACTGGACAACCAAGGACTTAAATACTGACAGAACCAAACATGACACAGGTGAACCTAATAATCTAAACACATGTGAACTAATTAACAGGAGACAAAGCTGAGCACAACAACATGACAAGAAAACTACAAAGTAAAACAGGAAACTAAAGAAGTTTCGGCACAAAAACTCTCAAACCCAAACAGTGCTGGCTTTATTGACCTGAGATATGCAGTATACCAAAATGTTCATGATTAAAAACCAATGTTAAGTATAGATCAACTTTATTTGTTTAAATATACTTTACAGTAGTAGTCAACATTTAGAAATCTACCCCAGAAAATGACTATTTGATATGCAGTGTTTATGAGAGCCCCCGGTTTGCAGCTGCCAATAAACAGAAAATCTCCTCTTGTATTTTTTATTTTTAATTAGTCATTAAAAATGGTATCTAGTGTGAGTTCGACAGTGAATTGTTTGTCTTTCAGTAGTGACCCTGTGGTAGACTTGTGACCTGTCCAGGGTACATTCTGCCTCTTGCCTGCTACTTGCTGGGATAAACAGCAGTTTCCAAACACCCTGAAATGTAATAAATGGTACAGGAAATGGAAGGATGGATGAATAGATTGATGGATGAATGGATGCTTCAAAACTTGTAGCCTACTAAAGGCAGTGCTCTGTAGTTATGCTTCAACCACTGCTTTTTAAGCACACTTGGAAAATCAACATTAGACATTAAGGTCTGTAAATGTTTGTATCTGTAAAAACAAGTGAGCTGCCCCCATTTTTGTTTCCTGACTGTAGCATCATTAGTAATCATTAGCATGTACATTTAGGTCCAAGCTGTATCTGATTAAAAGTGTCTTTTTAAAGAGTGATTTGATATGGTTAAACACTTTCAAAGCACTTGAGCAAGATTTTAGCTCTTCGCCATTGCATTAAATGTTGCAGTCATGATTTTTT
This sequence comes from Pseudomugil gertrudae, assembly GCA_037177535.1. NCBI lineage: Eukaryota > Metazoa > Chordata > Actinopteri > Atheriniformes > Pseudomugilidae > Pseudomugil > Pseudomugil gertrudae. The sequence continues at coordinate 16,093,048 of JBAMHV010000017.1, forward strand.
TTTATAGAGAAGAAAACACGGCTTGATGTAAAGTTACTAAAACAAGTCTGGTTGTGAAATAAACAAACAAATGAGAAAAAAACCCAAACAAAACAAAATCTTTTCTTGAGTTACAGGATATAAAGCTGGTGAACTGTACTTGTGTCAATCTCATGACATAACGTGGCAGATTTCTGTAAATCAATATGTATTGACTTGTTTTCACAGACTTTTTTTTTTTGTTTTGACACTGCACAGGAAAATAACTCCAGAGATAAACACAGTGTGGAAGCCTTTCTGGGGATGGTTGTGTTTTGACAGTACCAGTACTTCACATTTAACAGCCTAAAAGGTGTACATTTGTCAATCTGAGGTTGTGGTAGATAGTGTTACATTCACAAATCATCAGCTGTCAGTTTGGGTCATTGAAGAAGACTTCGCACTGGCGGAAGTTGTGTTACATGAGAGTCTCTCTGCGTATCTTTTTTTCTGCTATTTTCAAGACTTACTATTAAAGTCTCCATGGCAACGAGACTTGTCTACCACCGGGATTTACTGATAATGCTCTCCAAATTCAAGAATATTGGTGAAATAACACTTCAAATCCCAACGGAGTTGAAAAGAAAGAGATGAAGATGCAGGGCAGGAGTGAGGCAAAGAGAAAAACAGGCAATTCAAACCGTTTTTTCTAACTGTGATTGGTAATGTGCGATTGCTAGCTAACAAAATTGATGAGCTCCAAGTGCTAACCAGGTCTCGGAAAGAATACAGAGAGTGCTGTTTTATGTGCTTCACCGAGACATGGCTGCATAAACACATCCCAGACTATAATGCGTCTGTACACGGCTTCAGGGCAGCTCAGCGGAGACCTCGGGGGAGGTGGAGTTGCAGTGCTGGTTAACCAGCGTTGGTGTCATCCTGGACGTGTCGCTGTTGGGGAGAAAATCTGCACAGGAGACATTGAACTGCTAGCTTTTATCAGCTGCTCCACTAGAGAGGGCCCATCGTTCAGCGACAGCCTGTCATTGGAGAGACTGTTAAAACCTGGTCTAACGATGCTGAGGATGCTCTGAGATGGTGCTTCCAGCCAGCAGACTGGAGTGTCCTCTGTGGTCCTCATGGAGAGGACATCAACAGCTTGCCTGAGTGTGTGACGGATTATATGGACTCCTGTGTGGATGGCACCATTCCGGCAAGAACAGTGAAGACCCTTCATTAATTATTTTTTGTATTTAAAAAACTACTACAATTCGAATTTCTCTCTGGGATCGATAAAGTATTTTTCATTCATTCTTTCATTCTACAATTGGCAAGTAGAATGGTCAAGATCAAGTTCCCTGATGAGCACAAAAAACTTCAATTACCCATTTTTGCATGAAACTTTCTTGAAGGTTTACTCACATTTTTACTGCATCTAATGTTCAACATTTTAATAGATGCTACAGCATTAAATAAAAACCCAAATAACAAACAACAATGGAAAAAAATCCAGAACCATAACAAGACAGAGGAATTCACTCAAAACACGTTCTCTTATTCTTTCTTAAAAGCAGATCTTTAATTGGATGCAGTCTGTAAGCGATGGATATCAGTTGCCATTGTATGCAACTCTGACATGTGTACATAGAGGTGTGTTCAATCAGCAGTCCAAACTCCTCCCTGAGCTGTGAGGAAGCCTACTTAGCCCCACCTAAAATGGTTCGTAACAGATGACAGTCTTCAAGTTGTGGGCTCATGTTAAATCTGTTGCTAGCTGTGCTAGTCAATGTAGCTACAATGCAAGATCATTACTCTTCCTCCTGTTGGGAACTTAGTATGGCTCTGTTTCTTATTGAATGTTGCATATCAACAAAATCAGAATACAGATACATTAGAGGACAAATAGATGACACAGAATTGCAAATATTTTAAAGGTGAAATGTGACATTTTTGCTTATGCACATGCGTGATGCAAATTTGCAATTACATTTTAGAAGACTACCAAATGTGGCTAAAACAAACATGTATTCCACATCAAGCAAAAGTGAAATTGTGCTGATGCTGGCAAAGGAACATAAAAAGGTACATTTAGTATATTATATTTGAGAAGAGTGAGGAAAACTGGGGATGCTTAATTGTTTACTGCAGAAGATGAAGCTCCTTGAGGACATACTTAAGGATGTCTGTGGGACAAATTAAGGCTCTGCTTCAGTATTCATCCTACATGAAGATGTAGAGAAACCATATTAAAGACACTTGGTCATGATGATTTAAAGTTTGAATAAAGTAGCAGCAAAAACCTGACACTGTGTCATTACCAAATACCAACTTAATGATGCTGCCAAGATTCCTCTTTTGACTGGTTGTTTGTGCATCTAAATGGAAAGATTAAGAAAACTTGACCTTGGCCTGAAACAATACAACATGCAAAAGAGCTGGTAATAATTTAATCACTGATGTGAATGTTTCCACTGACTTGACATTAATTCAATAAAAAATTATTGACATATAACTCTTGTAATGACTTTCATCTCACACTGCATCCTTTTTGCAAAATTTGCTGCAAGCTAGACTGACTAATATTACCCTTACTCATGTTACCTCTAACCACCAACCTCCCTTTCAAGGTTTGCTGGACCTAGCTAGCGGTGCAATGGCCTCGGGGTTGATCCAACTCACTGGAGATATCTCACAGCTGAACTAAAAGTGCCTGGAGATTTCCTCGTATGAGCTGGAGGCAGTTGTTAGAGAGTGAGCCATGTGCTCTTCTGTTTAAAACATGGCCACATCATAGGTTTGCAGAACTGATGGATGAAATGAAAATATGCTCATCTTGAGGCAGATGACAACTCTTTCCAGCTGCAGACCAACACAGATGATGAAGTGTGTCACACAGAAGAAAAGATTTAGTGGCGAGGCAGCAGTGCAGCCACTGCCATAAGTGAAATTTAATTCTGCAAGCAAGACTGGCAGAAAATTATTATTGATTCAGTAAATCTGCACAAACATTTTTTATATCTAGCTGACTGCAAAATATCAAATTTTCAAGAAAATGGCAGTTTGAAATTTAAAAGCTTTATTCAACTGTGAAATGAACGTTTCAGAAATGTGCAAAAACAAACTATATCCCTGCAATTCTTATAATGAATTTATGCACACAGCTTTTACATCATGTCATAGTTGCAAGGAATTGTAAACTTTTCAAGCTTAAACCTTTTAAGACATCATTTCAGATCCATAGTATGCCATAGTTTATGTTTAAAACAAACAAACAAAAATATCTCCTGGGATTTTCATAGTGCTAAATTTGCCAAGCTGTAGGAAATGCTAGGAAATGTCTGCTGTGGATGTGAGAAATAAACATGGTGTAATTAGCTTGCACCAGAGGAGACTGCAGAAGCAATAAGAGTAATTTTCTATCTAATAAAAATGTAATTACAATTAGGTTTTGGTCTGTTTGAATGGAAAATAATTATGGAAAATATCTGGCATGATATTTCTTTTCTTACTCCTAATGATTGTGCCAATTTCTCTACTTGAATAATTTTAAATAAGTAATTTAATTATTTTTCTTAATTATTTTCAAGAGTTATATGTATTCATATTTATATTGTTTATATTTAATTTTTTTATCTTATTTCATTTATTAATTTATATCTTATTTAATTTATATCTTATAAAATCTAAATCTATTAATCTCAATCTTTACTTCTGTCTAAAAAAAAACATGTTTATATGTGTCACTGAGTGCCAGGCACTGTTTACTCATACAGCAGACACAGGGCATCATTAACACTTATTTGGCATCATTTTGAGGCAAACTCATGGCTGTCAGTCCAATTTTATTCTGCCATTAGCTTTGCTTTGCTCTCCAGCAACACCTGGGGGAAATATCTGGCTCTTTAGCTGCCAAATGCTCCAGCAACAAGAGGCAAACTTTGTTTGTCAGTGTTGTACAGGTAGCATTTGGATTTATCAGAGCCTTTGCTGAACAGAGCTAGCTGCAGCTGTTAGTAACAAGGCTACTGAAAGCAGTGTCTATGAGACAGAACAGTAAAGTTGTGAGCTGTGAAGCAAAAGAAGAAAAGCAAAAGTCTCAACATGCACTCAGAAGGACTGAGGGGAGCTGCAGAGTTGGGTGGTAATTGTTGTTTCATCACCGCAAGCAGGCTCTTTCACAATTTTTCCCCTTTTGGTCCAACCAAAAAAAAAGTAATTTGATCACAACATCAAGATCAGTTCTCAATTTCTATGAAATCATTAAAGATCAAAAATGTTATTGTTCATATCCCAAATGGGATTTTCAATACTCATTCTCATACAGTCTCCTCTTTTTTTTTTATAGTTCATAGTCCATCACATGGAAATCTGAAACCATCAATCTGGGCTATCAACACAATTGATCAAATCTTCTCTACCTAAAGAACAGGTAGTGGGGAGCTCACATTTCCTGAAGCGACGTTAGCAGCTAGACAAATGATGGACTCTTGGGGCCTCCAAGGCAACTGGAAGGTCATATGTCTTTTGCTTTGTTCTGTCATGGATGTGGAAGATCTCTTCATAATTGGATTCATGATAACTGGGTTTCTGCTGTTCTGATGCTCTGTCCCACCCTCCTCTTTCCTATATTCTTGAGCTTGTGAAGCTTCCTGTGGGAGAGGATTTACAGACTGATATACTTACTCAGTCATGCATGTTCACTCAAGAACATAGTCTCAGATACACCCACATGATTTGCCACCTTCACTGGACACCCCACCTGTTGCCACTGCCAGGCAGTGGGTTGAGTTGAATGCACTGACCAGGCCTGTTGCAACAACACAGACAAACCAGGCAATTCCCAAGCTTTCAGAGGCCCCAAGACAACAAATTATTATGAGTTGGTCAATTATGTGATGGCTGATGCAGGAAAATGCAACAACACGGTTAGAATCCCCCTTAAAAGGGGTCCCATCGCTATGGTAGTTGCTGGCAGTAACCAGCCAGCCAGGTCTGTGATTTCAACTGCTGGCTGAATATAAATGTCGGATTACTATGAAGTAAAATATTACATCAGGAAGTCAGAAAGGAAAAAATAAGGAGGTGGTGGTAAAGAAAAAAACATGACAGCAGTATGTACACTCAAACAATTTATCTTGTAAAAGTAATGTGGTTGAAATTAGCAGCAAGTACGCTAGCAACACAACACACAGGTAATGTTAACTTTAGCTACGTGCCCGACAGTCAAAAACAATAACAGTTACTGGAACCTTTTTAAAATAAAGCTGTGTTTAATCATGTTTAAGGCACTATCTTCTTAAAACAGGAAAAGTATTTTTATATTGTGATATTTTTATTGAATATTTTATACTATATTTCCTATTCTATCACTAAGTTTTATTTTGACAAATGCGTTTGTAGTTTTATAGTTTTTTCTAACAAATGCTCCAATGCAAACATTCCTTTGTGTGCAGTATATGCCATGTATGTGGTAGCCTTTGCACTAGCGCCATCCCCATACATAAGATCG
>JBAMHV010000017.1:16109577-16119609 GCA_037177535.1 Pseudomugil gertrudae
GCTGGTGAATGTGGCTGGAGAGAGGGAAGTCTGTGCTTCCCTCCTTAGGCTGCTGCCCCCGCGACCCGACCTCGGATTTTCTGGTTTATGAAACTAAAGCAGTTCAACCAAACAGTAAAAACTAAAGTTATTTATAGAATATAATTTTATTCCACGGTGTCGCAGAGATGGAGAAAACGTGCAAACTGGATGAATCGCAGCAAGCGTGGAGCTGCAGCAGAAACATGGAAGCTTTCTGAGATGTGACATCCAGCAGCAGCACACTGTTTAACACCGACAGGAAGCACGAGATGGAAACCTGCATCAGCTGCATCAAGCAGAGGAATCCTGGGGTTTCACCAGGCGCTGGCATCATGAGAAAAAGCTTCCAGCCTTACTTGTAAATATCCATCTTAGTCTGTTATTTTTATACTTCACTTATAACTAATTTTATACTTTGTCTACTTTCTATTCTATTGTTGTTGTTGTGCTGGCACCTGAGACCAGGGTAACTCATTTCGTTCCAGCCAATGTATTTACATGTGTTGTAATGACAATAAAGAACCTTGAACCTTCTAGCTAATAGCATCCACGTTTATCCAGCAGTTAATCTTGACTTCATCGTGTATCCATGACTAAATGTATCGAGTTTCTTCCACGATTGGCTAAATCGATATATGTGTCAACAATTGAGGAAAACTGAAAATTAAAGAGGTAAACAGATTAATCCTCGTCCTCCGAGCACCTTTAAAGACAAAACCGATAACAGAGAACGAAACGATGCATGGAAGGAGCTACAGCAGGTTGGGGCAGCATCAGCACCACGGCCGTCCTTCCAGCTCCGCTAACCGCCACCGTCCTGCTCGTCCTCCTCCAGGCTGTTAATGTCTCTGCTGCAGAAGCAGGAGGTGAGGAGATGGAGGAGGGGTAGCAGTCTGAATGTTGCTGTCCTTTCTCACTTTTCCCTCTCCGTAGTATCGACACAGATGTTTGTAGCGACGAGCTTCCTGATGCTTCAGGGCTTCACACGGGAAGCGGCGTCGCTTCATCTCCATTCATTTCCTATGCAGCTTCTCCAATGAGGCGTAAACTACGCCCACCTCCAGCCAAACATTTCTGCACGTTTCATTAGTGTTCACATAGACGTGCACGAAGGGGCTTCACTGACTTGTCCAATAAGCAGTGAGGAGACGAGGCAGCGCGACCTTTGTGCCTGACCTTTCCATAACTTTATAAATCAGAGTATTGTAGGTGTAAACAGCAGGAAGTGACAGATTTAACTAGCCTCAACCGTAACTGTTAGCTTTCACAGCTGTAGCTGGAAGTTGTTTAACCCCTTGTATGTATACACACATATATATATATGTGTACATATACCATATTCTTTACTACAGCGGCTTTAAAGTGGGATTTTAACTTCTTCAAGAATTAAGGTAAGCGTTGTAAAGCTGCTGTAATAAAGAATTACTGAAGTCTGTCGTCTACAGCCACATACGGTCAATAGCATATATATACACAAGGGGTTAAACAACTTCCAGCTACAGTTCTGTCACTCAAAAACTCCACAGCCAATCAGAATGCGCCCCTGACAGAGCCCCGCCCCTGAAAGGTTTGAGTCAGAAATGAAACAAAACAATCAAGAATCAAAACCAAAAACTGTGAACTGCAACCAAAAGACAGAGAAGAGAGAAAAAAGGACAAGGAAACTGCAAACAAAACTACTGAATGTAACTAAATAAAAGCCTAATAGTTTTCATGATGATTGATAATTTTTTATTTTAAGATCATTTATTTTGCTTGAGTTTTAGAAAGTTTTGATTTTAATTTCTGTTTTTTGCTTGAGTCTTCAAAAATTCCCTCTCTTTCCACACTAGCTGTGGGTCTACCCGGGTAAGTACCCTGCAGTAACCTGTTTAGCTGCCTTCTTTTCAGTCATCTGTACTAATATATATGCAATATCTTATGAATATTTCAGACTTTAACCCACAGCTACACAATATCAGTGGAACATGAATGTCATCTGTTTCAGAGAGATTATTAAAAGAAATAAAAATTTGCCATTCACCCTCAAAATGACTCACAGGAAACAGACAAAATCCCATTCTTTTGTTTTCTGGGCTTTTTTTTTTTTTGGAAAGGAGGGGGGGTAATTTTTATTTGAGATTTATGTCTTGCAGCAGAGATTTGTGCATAAGCTGCTGCTCAGAAAGCATATCTCCTCCTGGTGTCCTGCTGTTAATGCAAAGTGAAGCCAAAATAAACAGGTGCCCGTTTTGAGATTATTCAGTGTAAATTAACCTTTTTAAAACTCCAGTGGACACTTCTCCACCTTTATGATATGATTGAAATGTATGCATGTATAAGCATATGCATTTTATGGTGCAAATTAAATCAATACTGTGATACATGAAGGATTTTTTTTTTCATTTTTCTTACTCCATCTGATACCAGAATTGTCCAAAGGCATTATCTGTGATAAAGTTTTTAAAAACTCTCATGAAAGGATGGTTAGAGGCAATCCAAGATCAAAGGGTGTTTTTCTAGTATATGTCATTAGGAAGAGTCAGGATTCAGGATCAGTCTTGTGCAGAACTGAGTAATTATACCTGCAGAGTGTTATTTAAAATTTACACATGCTTTCCACCAGTTTTAGCTCCCCCAAAACCCAGTCTAGGCTTCTTGAATGACAGCAATGCAAAAACTGTGGAAAAAGGAAAAATAAGAGTGACTGAACTGAAATAGAAGTGTCGTTGAGAGAAGATGAATTCCTGTGCTCTCAGTGGAAAGCTGTCATAACAGTCCTCAGCAGCTGTTCTGGGAGCAGCTAGGAGTCGTTGGAAATGTGTCACACACACCTCCAATCTGCTTTACAGGCCCAGGCAGGAGTTCCACCTAACTGTGCTACATTTCCATCTCATTGTGGTGAAAGCCACCCAACTGAGAGGGAGAGGAGCACAGAAGAGCCAGGGCACAGGGGGGAGATCCCATAATTTAGTCTTAGAAGAAAGCTTTAAGCTTCCATCCAACAAGGAAGGAAGAGCACAGCATGAAGCTCTGCAGCTGTACATTACCCCCTCACAACCCTGACTTCCATCACAGCACTTCCATCAAATCTGCTTTGATGGGATGTGATTGTATAATGGCTTGAACATATGTCACCAGTATCCTTGCTGTGTAAGCAGCACGTGGCATAAACTGGTGCTTTTCTTTCTTAACGCAGTGTAAAAAAAAATGTGTAGCATCAGGGTTAACAGCATGAAGCGGTTGGGGATCAGAAAAGTACAAATTGTGTCAGCCCTGATAAAACAGTCTCTGTCCCTTTAGGAGGTGGATTCAACTTTGAAAATGAAAAATGCTCACCAAACTCTTACACCATGTTTACTTTCTTAGCCTCAGAAGCTTTGCACAACTCATACTTGTCGCTCCAGTAGTTTGCAATAACAATGCTGGCAGTTTTGTAAAACACCAGATTAAATGGAAGCCTTCATTTATTCAGTGTTGTAAGTGGAACAAATGCAGTACAAATATAAGGAACTTGTACTTTAAATTAAGTTTCCACACAATGAATGCCTATTCTATTCTTTCAAACGCAGTATTTAATCCTCTTACAACTTATAACTGATGACAAATTTCTTTACACTCTTTCTTTCCAGGGAAAATTCCTTATCTTATAATTCTATTATCCTTAGTGTTTAAAGTGATATTTTGATAGTGGGTTATATGACTAATTCAAATGTGCTCAGTTTTCATCATCTTTGTAAAGGTCACTCATCAAACTCAAACAGAACTCTATGCACCTGATGGAGGGCAGTTTCACAGATGTTTGAAACCTTTCTTGTATTTTTATGATAATAAATATGTTATGTGAAGCCATTCTTGTTTAGGGTGTACCCCACCTTGATTGCTAGGAAAGGGTTCAGTTACCTGTGACCCTGAATTTGATGAAGTGGGATGGAAAATAGACGGATAAAGCCATTCTGGGTTAAGTCTGTGTAGATCTATGTCCATCATGGGATAAATCTTGAAATCCACTTCTTTTAATTATTGCAGTTTCTCTCAGTTGTATTGCAGCAGCAAGAAATCATCGGCAACACTAAACAAACATACCCAAAAAAGCATAAATCTCCAGGTTTGAAAGACTGCAACAGGAGTTGTTAGGAATCAGAAATGCTTATCTTGTATGTCATTTGTTTTTATTTTTAATTAGTTTACCCCAAATGAAAATAGACATACAAGATGAACATTTCTTTGCTGATTTGTTGACAGAAAATAGTTTATTTTTTAGTATAATTGCCTTTACATGCTGTGTTGCTCCCAAGTAGCCGGAATGTTATTCTTACTAATTCAACAAGTGTTTAAAAATACAAAACTATTTTCTGTTAACAAATTCAGCAAAAACAGTTATATGAGCACCTACTCGAGGTCAAGTTTGTCTCCAGCAGCAAATGAAAGCAAATGTTTTATCCACTCTCCTGCTGTAGTGAGAAACAAAGTGCTTTGGTTTCTCAGTTCTGGTTGTGGGTTCATTAGTCTCCATCCTTTGGTGTTTAGTCTTCTTGGTTTGTTGGGTGTTTGTTATTGCTGCCCCCTGTATCCATGTTCTTCAGTTCCTGGATTAAAATCACTTTATCTGCATTTTGCCTGCTCTCTGCCTCTTCTGCCTGCATTTGGGTCCTCACCTTCTCCAGCTCATGACAGATTGTGGTACCAATTCCAACCTGTCCACTAGGGTAAACTGTATACATATTACCTCAGCCGGGGTCTTCCGTTTGCCAAGACTGTTATGTTCTCTGTGGGTTCAGCCAACTTTCTGACATGGTCATGTCTCAACCTATTGACTCATAACTAATATTATTAATATTAGTCGTTTGAGTACCTGCACTAGTATCTGGTAACTCATTCAGGTAAGCAGCAATGCCCTCCATATGCTGTGCAGTTGAGTGTGACAAGAAAGGACACCCAAATATTTCTTTCTATCATTTACCAAAGAAACCAAGACTTTGTCAGAGATGTCTTTTAGCGATTGAGTGGGCTAATTGGTTGCTAACTGCTAGATAGTTCTGTGCAGGGTAGGCTACATTTTGTTGGTCAGTTTCGATACAAGCTAGGAGAGCAGACTAGCTATTGCTCACATGTTTGATGTCTTGTATATATATATTTTTTTAAAATTAAGTGAATTGCTTTTAGCTTAGCTCAGAAATCAGTCTACAGCTACAAAAGATTCATGTCCTTGTGAATGGCCTATTTTGAGGTCAATGACTCAGCCTGCTGTGAAATAAAAAAGAGCATATGTGCTTTAAAAAAAAACTTCCAAAAATTCTCCTGTGTATGAAGTTAGTTTATAGAGTAGGTAGATGTAAATTTCCAGGAAAGAAAAGTCAGGTAGCTGGTCATTCAATGACAATTGTGAGAAATTTATTTTTTGTATCTTTTTAGTTCTTAGGGATTAAACTTCAAATTATCCACGAACCTTACACCAGCCTCACATTAGCTCGAATAAGGCTCCAGAAAAGCCTCAGTACCAACTCTGGGCCAGAACAGCCACACAGGATGTGGCGCACCCAGTGCTAATCGACATACGTTGCAGTACTTGTCCGTGCTGTACCACATTGCCAGGTTTGTAGGGGTGAGAAGAGTGTCATATGTGGCTCTGATAGAAATGACATGTGTAGTAGCTGTTAAATGCCATCTGCCATGCTAATTACTGACTTTGGTTTTCCCCAGTGTTACTAAAAATCAAAACTGAAATAGAATATTAAGCCTCTATAAGGAGATATTTTAATTAATTAGAAAAAACAAAAACTGTAACCTAAAGCTTAGTAAAATATTTGATGAATTAGAAAGACTGAATCTTTTGATTGGCCAATCGTCTGGCATGCAAGCAGTACATTTGTCACTACATTTATGGATATGATGAGCTATCATTCAAAATATTGCTTAGAGCAAATTGAATTATTGACCTCGAACTCGGGTGATCTGATGAACGATTAAGACAACATAAATTCAGTCTGCCTTTTTTATTGTACCAGTTAAATCCAGCAATAATGACCATAATTACATTACATAATTACAAGTCACACAGATTAGTCAAGTCAATATACTTACAATTTTAATGTTTGGACAAAGGTCAAAGAAAATGTATCCTGGCTAATAAGTACAATGTTGCTTAGACATCAAATTAAAGTGGACACACATCTTTACTTTATAATTTAGGTGTTTGTTTGTTTATTTGTTTTAATATGGCTTAATGAGAAAAAAAAAGTGATTTCCAAGCCTTAGGTGGGGTGGAACAGGTTCCAGGAACCCCATTCTGGTCAGCTTCTGTTTTCACATCTGTTCTCCATCTGCCCACATCAAGACTTCCTTTGTAAGCTCTGCAGAGGCAACCAGACCTGGCAAGATTGCCTTACTACTATGATGATAATTTAGCTGTTAATATGCATTCATTCAAATTGCCCCTACTTATTAATTTCTACAGTGATCCTCTGTTGTTTTACCTGTTTTTGGTTTTTATCTTCCAACCCTTCACAGTCCTGCTTCCTGCTGCACTAACCTGCCTGTTCACCTCACTACCTGCTCAGGATGCACAGCTAGCTACCATCACTGTTAGAAAAAAACTTAGCAGTGACTTGAAAGATGATTCAGCACATAACCTAAATTACAATAAGAACACAGACTTTAGTTGTGTGTAAGCACTGTCTTTTATTGCTACTTTGATCAATTTCATTGTTAATATTTTTATAAAGAATTTTTAATAGATTCCGCCCTAGCTGTAAACTTCTGTTTATTCTGTATTACATCAACAATAGTATGAGAGAAGCTGGGTAATGCTGTTTGGTAATACAATCTGATACCAGTCAGCAAGCCAGTTCATCCCAGAGGTGATGGAGAAGGTCAAGATGAAGGCACAATATTGGCCAGTCAAATTCACCCATACAAAACCTTGATAATCTCTTCCTTGCCCTCTGAAAGGTGGCCTTCTCATCTATTGAAATAAAAGGAATTGCCAAGAAGTGAAAAATATTCTGTTTTAAATGACCTTGTGATTTGTCTTATTAGCATTGCTTTTAATTAGATCAAAGAAGCTGTGTGTGAATCATTCAAAGAGCTTCAGACAAGAAATGCACTTATAGTAAAGCTCCCCACATACTCTAACATCATATCAAGATTCCCACAACATAAAACTTTTAATGAAAGGTAATGGAGCTTTAAAATATGTGATAGAATTTTGAGATTATGCCTCACATTCATGAGGGTACGAGTCTGTTCAGCATATCACTAAGCCAGCAGTATATGCATGTAATGCAATAGCCTATTTTGCAATATAATAAGAAGGGCTCAAATATTTCTTTTGTAACTTGAGTGTATAGTATTATTCCTCCAGGCTTTCCCATCCTAATTCCATTTCATTTATTCATTTGTCATTTCAGCTTGGATTAACCCTGGCTTTATAATTAGCTGCCTGTTCTGCTCCAGTCTTTTAGGTGCAGTTTGCATTTGCACTAAAAAAAATGCTGTCAGCAAGTACTTTAAAGTTGGAGGCCAGTGGATGAATGTTGGCAGCTTGAATTAATCCATTGATCAATTCTTTATAGCTTTTTAAAAATATATATGTAATTTAGGGTTTCAAGGAGCTGGACTCTAGTCCAGCTGCTAGTGGATGAGAGCCATGCTGTAGGAGTTTACTGCAGGCCTGACCTGTGGACTGTGGGAGGAAATCTGAGCCCTGAGAGAAAACCCCAAATAGGCACAACAATTCCACACAGAAAGGCTTGAGCTGTGAAACACTTCCTGCTGTGAAATAATAGGGCTGACCCCTGTTTGATCAGATATCAGTTCTCAATAACTTTTTCTGTTCTTTTTTTTAAACTTTTTTTATCAGCAACTTTGTTTGAGGGTTCATAACTATCAATATATACAGTATGTTACATTTTAAGATGTCGCACAAATACAGTGTAGGGAAAATGTTAATATGCTGATGAAGTAGAAAAAAGGGTGGTAGGTGATTTCTTACAATTTGACTTCAGCATAAAAAGTCCATGTTTACAGAATATTATAATTTTGAACAAAATAATGAACATAGTTCCCCAACAAAGTGTATTGGAATTAGGAATTTCTTTCAAATCCTAAATATAATGCTGGCAGCACATCATAAAATGAAAGAAAAATGTCAGCAGATAGTTATGGAAAATAAGAAAATAGGTTAAATAGTGACACTTCAGTGAAATGTTTTATAATTGGCTTTAACTGATAACAGGCGAAGGTGTCAGGATTAGTTATAAAACAAAGAACCAGCAACAGCTTAGTTTTTTCAGGTGAAAACAGTTAATCACTTAGCATCAAACTCTGAAAATAATAGCAGTTAGAAAATTGTTAATCAATTCAAAGAAACACATGTCAGAATAAAATGGCACAGAAGTTCAAGTTTTCACCATTTATAAAAAGAAAGATGAATGGAGGGTATCTTAGTGTGAAAGGACAAGAACAGAAACCATTGTTTAATGCATGTGACCTTTGAGCCATAAGGCAGGTAGCTCTCTATGATCTGTCACCATCTGTGACTATTTTTGTTGCATGGACCTCGGTACTTCATGGAAATCCATTGTCAGTCAGTTACAAATATATAAATAATAATGGTTAAAGATTTCTTCTAAAAAGGTCAAATAAGCATACCTAAAACTGTACGCAGTTTCCTGTTCTCCTGAAATCAGGAGGAAAATATAATTATTTTAAGTGTTATTATGGTCAGATATTCAGAAACAGTTTGGTGTTTGAACTTTAAGTCAAGGCAACTTGAGCTTTGACACAACAGGAAATAGCTATGTCCATAGTTCAATATCAGTTTCAGAATCAAAGTTCAATAATTGCACAAGTACCGTTTCCTCTACTTTGTTCCCAGTACTCATATGCTGACATTTTGATTTGTCAGCATGTCTTATATGTCCATGCATGTGCCTGTGTAATGATGTACGATCCCTCAACTGATGCGCGTTTAATTTATGGCTCCCTTAAGGAGAAGATGCAGAGGATGGGGAAATAAACAGACCATCAAGCATGAGGTTACTGATTTGACATTCAGCTTGTACAACATTTTTACACAATCACTGCACTTTTCCACTTACCTTTCATTTGCAGTGCTTTACTTCTTCTGCTCTCATTTGTGATTGCTTGATGTTGGGAGTTTATAAATCACGGGTAGTTTTGGATTGTAGGTGGATCCAGGAATAAACTCAAAGGGATACTGGGTACTGCTTAAGGGCAGTTAGTGACCCTAAAGTTGCCCTGTCCAGTCACTTTTGTTTATACAGTTTAGTAAAAATTACAAACTATATTACTTTAAACATTTCTTTCAACAATAGTGATTCTGTGTTATATTTAGAAAAGACTGAAAACAGCAAGCAACAAATTTATGGTGTAATGTGTATACACCTTATTAATACAACCTAAAAGTGCTTGGATGGTAAACATTGTCTTAATATTTTTATAATGTTGCCTTTTTATACCTTCTGACCTGAAAATATCTATATCTGTTCTTGATGATACTAAATACATAATTTTTGTTTACAACTTGCATGTTTAATTATTTACACATCATGATTTCCCTACATGTTACATGCCATAATGCATTATACACATTCAATACTTTTCATTTACTTTAACTAATAGAAATCTTACTCTTTAGACACAAATTAGTGTATTTTTTTTCTGTAATCACATACTGTTTATTAAGAAATCATTCGGTAGTTTTGTGGCCCTCTGTCTGACACCGATATCCGGATCAACATACAGATTGTTGTGATTGGTCTTGTCAGTGTTTCAGTCAGGCTGTAAACTTTCAAGACAAAAGTTGTAAATAAGGAAGTCCAGAACCCTCCATGGCTTCACGGTGGCGCAGCTGGTTAGCACTGTGCCGGTTCGATCCCCGGTGTGAGCGGGGCTCCAACCGGGATCCTTTCTGTGTGGAGTTTGCATGTGGGTTAGCGTGGGTTCTCTCCGGGTACTCCGGCTTCCTCCCACAGTCCAAAGACATGCACCTTGGGGATAGGCTGATTG
>JBAMHV010000017.1:16140567-16151241 GCA_037177535.1 Pseudomugil gertrudae
TTTTTGCATTTCTACTCATTTTCTCACGAGTGTGTTTTTTCAGGATTTGTTGTCAAAACTTGAGCGAAGCTCTCTCTCTCTCTCTCTCTCTCTCTCTCTCTCTCTCTCTCTCTCTCTCTCTCTCTCTAAAGAAAAAAAAACATCACATATGTTCTGATAGCTAACCTTCCAAAACCTTTTATCCATGAACTTTTTATGATATTCTTGCCCTCTACATTGCAGCTAGGGGGAATTTAGATCATATTATTACTGATAGTGATTAAAAAAAAGACATTTATGTTCTCACATCTGAGTACAAATCGTTTTTCTCCTGTGGTACATTGTAAGTTACAATATCATACAGCATGTTAGTCTTTAGCAATTTTGAATTAAGTAGCTTTTTTTTATTTAAAAACTGATAGTTTGCAATTTATTTGGACTTAGTATGAACTTTAGAGTTTTATTTGAGTAGACCAAAACCAAATCGAATCTTTTATTCTGCCAGTTCCAACCTGCTTGTCCCTCTGGGTGTCAGCACTACATGCCTGTTCATTAATCTCACCTCCACCAGGCTTGTAGGAGTGCACTGTCCTCTGATGTGATTGTAAGATGTTGATAGAAACTGCAGCTGTGCTGCAGAAGGCTCTGGAGCCACAGTCACTGGTTGCATCCAAGCAAAGGTTCTTGTTCCTGAAGTTTTATTCATTTTGCAGTCATAATTCTTGTTGTGAATATATCTTTATGTAAAGCAGTTTTGTATTAAATTCACCATTATTCCTGATTTCTGGGAAGTCACTGGTTTGAGCCTTACAGCTAGCTAGCTGCATATAGTGAAGTACAGCTGGTTTATTTTTTGTAGCTCATATTATAGGGACCTCCACAGTCACTTAGGAGGCTTTAACAAATGTATCTTTTGCTGGGCTACTGTAACAGGCACTTACAGCTAATACTAGTCTAATACTTGCCACAACTTTCCCACCAGGATTTTAACTTGCTGCTTTTGTCACATATGACGTATTCTGGAGTTCATTAAAGTAGATACAATTCTCAATGAGTCAGATCAGTTTATTTTGGCACATAGTCCAGTTAGTGTTACATGTATGGTCTTGCTTATTAACATTTTAAGACCGAGAGTTTTAAAGTCGCTAATAGTGTCTAGAAGTTCTGATCAGATTATCATCATGCATGATGTTGGGAATGATGGGGATTCCCTCAGGAGCACTGACACTCCTAATAGTCTTTAATGGTTAAAATGACCAATAACCATAATCACAATCATGAGCCAAACATTTATTTCACACATGTATATAAAAATATTTTCTAAAAGAACAGGTTGATGTAAATGTTGGGAGAATGTTCTTCTTTCCTGTTGATCATGTTTGCTGCACAAGGAACACATGGACCATCTGCAACATGTTCAGTAGCAAAGTGTTTACAACTTGATAAATGTAATGCTAAAATTTATTTGCCAAATACAACAGAGCACCTTCAAAAGTCCGGTGGAGTTCTTTGTAAAAGAATAAATTAAAGTTAAATTAAAGTTAAATCTAACTGCAGTTAGTAACAGTCAGATTACTGAGAAAATCTGCTGTAATGTAACCCTTTCAGAAATCCTTCATGTGATACTATACTACTGTTGCGGTTGCCTACTGTGCGAGCGTCCTCAATACTAATAGCTCCTGCAGAAAGAAACTTATTTATTTTATATAACTTTTTTATATATAATTTTCATATATTTTTGCAAACAAAATACAAAAAGTTACATTAAAACATTCTCATCTAGACCAGGGTATTCAAATGCATTTTGTTGTAATGTAGGTTTGAACAACTGGCTTTATGGTAAAAATGCTGTTACAGTAATGAGATGTAGTACAGTCATACTGAAGGATCACAGCCCAGGTGTTATGCTGGAAGGTAACCCTCACCTGACTACACGAGTATAACTTTCTTCTGAAAACAGGATTCTACACAGCGAGAAAAAGTGAGAAAAAAATGAATTCATTGCTAAATTAACATGTTTTATGCCCAGAGCTACTCCCAAAACCTTTGCAGGTAACTGTTAGCTCAGACTGTGGATACATTTGGAGTGCAACAATGTGATTTAGAGGTCAATTATTGACTGATAGATGAATGATTTTCCTTTTTTCCTTTAAAAAAAATGCTCCTGCTAATTTAATTTTTCTTCAGTTTTATTTTTTTTAGAAAATTGGATGCACGTTTTACCCTTTCTGTAGTAATAATTCATTGAAATCCCAGTTTTTACTCTTAACATGACATGCATGTGTGCCCTTTTTTCATAAATCATTTGTGCTCAGGGACCATAATGCATCACATCAATATATCCTCTCAGCACTTCCAGAGCACTACGAGGTTAGTTTTGCCTCACAAAGTGCATTTTATGCAGCAAAAAAGGACCATCAGTTATATATTTTAGCATACTGACATTGCTTGATTTTGTTCTGCCTCTCTATCAGTCTTTGTTTAACACACACACATGTACACACTATTATCTTTCACATTTAATCAAAGAGACAAAGCGGGTGCAGAATCATATTTGACAGTTTTGCATGTGATTAATTAGTTTAATAACTGTCGCACTGAGGTAGACACATTGTGTTGCTGTGATTAGTTTATGGAAACAAATTTATGCATTTTCTGATTGGAAAAATCATAAAATTGAAATCCAAATTGTGTGACAGTTTTATTAATCATTGTAGAGATAAAGTATACACATACTGTGCAAAGTCAGTAAAGAGGATTTTGTGCCCAAAAATCATGGTTGATTTTGTCTTTATTTCCGATCATTATCCAAACCAACTAACCCCAGTTTTGTAAAATTATATGTTGAGAATCACTGAGCCTTGAAGTTGGAAATTGCCTGCCTACTGCAGTACAGCATCAACTTATTATGTTTTAAGATGACTGCTCAGGTGGCAGTGAACTTAAATAATAGTTTGACTTGTGTAGTTCGCAGTGACAGTAAGGTAATATTTGGAATTAGAAAAGGGCTTATGCTATGAGACACAACAGACCCAACCCAAAACATTGCATGCACTTTGTAATTAGTAGAGATGATGTTTTCAGCTTTCATATACACAAACAGCATTTGTTCTGTTTTGAAAGAAAACTGAGGTATTGACAAAAACCAGACGCTGTATAGGTGAGCAGATAAATGTGATTAAAATGATCATAAAAGCTTAAAACTTTTTAAAATCAAAGTAGATAGGAAACATAGAGCCTATGTAATTCTGCTAATGGCTGCCTTGGAGCAGATATAGTGTTTCTATTGTTAATTTCCTCAAACTATCAATTACTTAAATAGGTAAATAAATGCTATTATATTTGCACCCACATACACCTTCAATAGCTGAAGCAAATTGCAGTTAATTTCTTATTTCATGCTGTAATTTTCCACTTAACACATGTGGTGCATGGGCAATGGTTATTTCATCATTATTTATGGTTTTTTTTTTCACCATTGAGGGGTGGGAGTCTGGTTTAAGCTAGTTTGAAAGGGAAGCTGATAAATTTGAGAGTCAAGAACTTAATTACCCTCTTTCTGATGACTTTGAAGGCTCTAATTTTTGCTTTTTCTACATAAATTTATAATACTAATTTGGATTTGTATAGCACTTTTCAGGACACCAAAAGTGTTTAACATTGAAACCATTCTGCATTTCATAACTGCACACTGGTGGTGTTACGCTACATATGGCGAGACTGCAGTCTTAGAATACACTAACAGAAATGTGGCTGCCAATCCATGCTAACAATGTTCGACACCCCCCCAAACACTTTCATTTATACATCAGACAAGGTGGGTTAAATGTCGACAAGATGATTGGAAGGAAGCAGATTTCAAACTGCAAACACTTTGGTTATTGGACGTCCCGCTCTACCTCTGGAGCCAGAGCTCAAAGTTAATATGTGAATGGAAATATAGACACATGTAGGTGTTAGGTATGTATATAATGAGATATAATACAGTAGAGCTTTAATGCATTCTTTATTATTTTCTTCTTGATCAACACTTCTTATTTAATGTTATGCCTGGATCACCAGCCACACTTTAAATAACTTACTCTGTGTTTGAAATATAAATTATAATGATGAACTCCCTTAACTTACATCAGGAATGCTGCTCACATTTTAATCCAGACATTGCTATTTGTATTTTGAGATGCTTTGCTGTTTAAGTCAGTCATGTGACTGAAAAAGAAAAAACCAGAATGCACCACATTTAGGACATATGAACAAAAGCAGCATTACAAGATTAGGATTAGCTGGAAATGAAAAAATCACTCTAAATGAAAACTTTGGGCTCTGGCTGGTAATCTTTTTGGTTGTGAATCTTGTGAACATCCAAAAGTTCCAATATCAGACTCCTTCCTCCCTTCTGGGGTTGGATGGTGTGAGATTGGATGAGCCGAAGAATCCATGGTCAGCTGCTGCTGTCTAATGAAAAAAATCTCTCTCTCTCTCTCTTTGTCTCTCTCTCTCTCTCTCTGTGTGTGTGTGTGTTTGTTTGTGTGTGTGTGTGTGTGTCTGTGGGGATAATTAATTACGTTTGCCACAAAAGATTCAGTGGTTGTATGAGCTCATAATTCATATACTTTGGAAATAAATAAAGACCCTCTGTTCCTGTGGGAGGCATTATTGCGTCTATGAATAACCTTACAGTGATTTAAACAAATAATTTAAACATTTTCATTTGGTTTTGATTTTTTTCAGTTTTATAGCACAATATACTCTATTCTTTTTTTTTATTTGCTTTTTGATTCCTGTCTGCATGTGTGTCATATGTGTAAACCACATTGAGTGTGGCACCTTGTTTTTTTATTTATTTTTTTCCCCAAACAAACCTGTTTTAGATGTGAAAATACTTTGTTCAGAAAATGAAAATTGTCCACTGTAGAGGATGAAATGAATATGTTTGCAAAGCGTAAAACGTACCATTACGTTAAAAGCGTAATAGCATATAGTGTAAAATAACAAATTGCTTATCTGTAACCTACTTACAAAATTAGTTTTAAGGAAATATCAATTCTGTATTCAAATGAAGACAAAGGGATTATCAAAGCCACTATTGATCTACTACAAAAAGAGCTTTAACCTCTAGTGGTTACCTATTTAAGCAATATGTGTGTACAGAATAACTTCAGTAAAGAATATGGACTAATGTGCCAGAATTACAATACAAGAGTAAAGACTTGATCATAAAAATGTCACTACTAACTTAAACAGACACAGGTTATATAAGGTTTCTGTTACAAAATATGTCTCAGATTAAGCCTGCAACCCTTGACACACTGGTACCAGTTCAAACTAACAAGAAGATGTGCACACATGCACACCAAGTGTGATGTAAACTGCAAGTAAATTATGAAGTTTCTAAAACAACCTCACAAGGTGGCAAAAAGAAGCACATCAAGCAAGAAAGATATTGTGCTGATTCTGGCTAAAGAAAGAAAGAAGCCACTGGGTACATCATTCATTCATTTTCTATACCACTTAATCCAATTCAGGGTGGCGGGTGGCTGAAGCCTATTCCAGCAATCAGCAGGCAGGAGGCAGGGTACACCTTGGACAGGTCAGCAGTCCATCGCAGACCCTAGGTACATCCAATTATAGAAAAAAGATGAGAACTTTGGGAGTTTAAGTGTATAGTCTAGGAGCTGAAGCTGTACCAGGACATATTTTAGGATCTGAGGATCTGCTTCAGCAGCTCCTTGACAATTGTTTACCACACATTGTCTGTGTGATTGTTGTCACTGTCTTTTTTTCTTGCTTTTAAAAAAGCATGAGTGCAGCTGCACAAAGACAATAAGACTGATCGTGGGGAGACAAAGTCATGCCTCCAAAGCACAGAAATATGAAATGCTTGTTCCCAAGGCTTCACTGGATGCAGTTACATATTTTTTTCATTCCGAATAAAAAGATTTTTCTTTTAAGCTAATTTAATTTTTAATCAGAAATAAAGAGAAATTCAAAATTTCATGTCAATGTGGCCAATGTTGATGTTGTATACTAGCTAATGTAGCTAGCCAAAGTCTTACTCAAGCTTTGTTGGCTTAACATGTACACCAAATCTCTGAAGAGTGCAATATGGGCACAAAGAGTAGCACATGCAGAGGGGTTGAACGGGAAGTGACAAAGTTGAGTCTGACTGTCACATTGTGCATGCTCAGGGTAGAAGATTGGATAAAAGTCAAGATTCAGTGCAGTCTATTGGTTTCTTTGACTGGACTATTTGTAACAAACTGGTTTAAATTATGTGTCTGTAAAGTAGCTTTAGATTAAATTATTGTTACAAACAATATATACAAATAAAGCTGAATTGACTTGCATTGACATTTCACTATTTAAGTGTTTAAAATAAGTTAGCTTGCAGGATTGTATGGTGCTTTTTCTGTCCTGTCCATTCCAAAGGGGACTATTTTGTGTGTGTGTGTGTGTGTGTTAAAGCATTTAATAGCTGCAGATGTAAAGGGTTTTAAGCAATATAACTTAAAAAAAGCACTCCTGGAAATCATCTCCTACCTTTAAGAAAAAAATAACCTCAGTTTGAATAAATAAAACTGCGAAACAGAATTTCATCAGTGATATTAACGTCCCCACTGATTTGATATTGATTTCATCAACAATATTTTTGTGTGATTTATTCTGATAAAATGTTTGGAGCAGGTGTGTAAAAGCCTTTATTGTTAACAACTATTATTCTTTATCAAAACTGTTGTGTGGAGAAAGGGCAGTTTGTTGGGCTGTAACCACATTAAATTAGGATATTATTACTGGGCAGCAGAAGCAAAATCTTCCCATCAGATCAAGGAAACTCACTGACTACCACTCACCACCCACATCAGTAGAATGCAAATAAAATATGTGTTCAAGAATAAAAAAAGAAGGAAAGAAATAAAACTCTCACCCCACATGACTATAGTAGCATTTATGCTTCTTCCAAAAATAAATCCGGCAAATGAAACATGTAGAATACAAATGTAAATGATGCAGCTAGTGGAACAAACACAAAACGGGGATTTTTGGGCAGTCATTTAGCACTCGATCTAAGTCTCCCGGCAGTTTTGGCATTGAGCAGGTTCATTTTAGGTGAAGGCTTCTCTTCCAAAATCTCAGTTTGGACTCAGTACTGCATTTGGCTCCAGCTAGGACCCCCTGGGCAGAAGCTGAGCCATTAAGAGCCAAAGCCGTGAGGAAAGAGACTTGAAGAGATGTTTAAATGGGACAAAATTGAACAGTTTTCTAAATTGCAAAGTAATATTTTAACTAATCACAAATTGCGTCATGTTGGAATAGATACGTTTTAAAATAACACATTTCTGACCTTTGTTGTAATTTTAACCTTTGACCACTAAACACTAAAAAGGCACCACATTAAAAAATGTTAAATGTCACCTCAAGGTTCACAATGCATCAAATGAATTTTAAATAATGTAGAATGTGACTAAAACTTTGTCAAATGTGTCAAAACATTTAAATGACTTAAATTTGCCATCAGATTTAACCTTGAGTGCTGCGTTCTTTTTATTCTCTACCTTTTAAAATACAAACCACAGTTCATTGTGCTATGACAACAGCAGAGCACAGGAGGAACAAAAATAAGTGCACTTTTGTATTTTCATTGCTAGTCCATTAAACATATTTCTTTGACTTTTTACCCCGATTATTTTTTTGACTAAAATGAAGCAGACCAATCACGATCTTTTGTCCCACTAAAGGGAAAGAGCAGTTTATTGCCTATTGTTGTGGGAAGGTAAAATTTTAACTTCCCCATAGAATGTCTTCACAATAGAATAGTGTTTGCAATGAAACCTTTTTATATTCAACCCATTTCATTAACCCCTACCCCCACTCCCCCAATAATGGACTGAATTGATTGGTGAAACCTCTCAAGCTTGAAGCATTTGGCTTACATGACCAAAGCCCAGGAGTTGGGTGGATAAGCAAACACAGAGACAGACTAATGCGTGGGGGACATTTCACTTGGATTTACTTGATGAAAGCAGCATCCCTCGGAGTATGTTTTCACCCACAAAAGTACAAACAATCAATTTGCTCCATGGATAAGATGAAGACAGAGTGAGGCCTCTCTTTGACCGCACTATTTCTTTTGAAAGACATTTGTCTCTTTGCTAAGTGCTCTGCTTTGGAGACGTCGTCACAGAGCCCCGCAATCAAGATGTCTTCTTTTCCTTCTTCCACCCACTTGCGGTCTATCTTGATTTTGTCACTGTTGTCAATTGTGAAAGGAATTTATGCAAATTTGCAACCAATGCCATGTTTCTTTTCTCTGCAGGTGTTTGCATCAGATAATTGCTAATGGATGCATGAATATTTTAATCTTAAATCTTAAGAAGAATGAAGGAATAATTTTATCGTTGCACACTAAATAAGTTGTGACACTTCAATATTAAGCTTATTTTGATACAGATACTTCTTAACATTTTGCACTGACTGTGAATTTTAATCTCCTGCAACTCAATGAAAGCCGCAGTTTTTATGATTTTTGTGTTTTGATGGCAATTGCTTCCTTTTCCAGCAACAAGACATGAAAAATGAAAAGTGTTTTTTTACAATTACAATGAAAACTGTTCAGTGGGAATTGTAGCTCTAAAATAATAATGAGATAGATGACTTTAACTGAGATCTATGATATGATCAAATGAGAGTGTAATGAGCTCAGAGACTTTGCACCATTTTTTTTGTTTGTTTGTAATCATGCCAGTCAAAATAACTCTAGAAGTGAGGTGAATAATATTGTCCCAGCTTGCTCCATTCCATTTAATGTTGCCATGTTTTGGTGTCTCATAATGGCCAAAATGCATTAGCGTCTCTCTTAGGATCAATGTTATTAGGTAGACTCGAGCTCATCACTCTGTGTTCTTTGTTTTTAAGCTCACATCCTCTTTGCAACCACTGTGTTTTACTTATGTTGGTAAGTTTTTAGTTAATAGTTTTATATGTTATGCTGTTTTTTTCTTTTTGTTTTATTCTTTGTTTGTTAACATATGCATTGTTTAGTCCTAGTATGTGTGTTATGATGTGTTATAGTTGTATATTCTAGCTATACTTTTATTGCAGATGTAAAGTCATAATTAATTAAGATATTTAGCAGCTGAAGTCATTATGTGGTTATAATGGAAAGTTAATTAATTCATTTATTTAATTCCTCTTTGTGAACAAATTTTAGACATTTATTTAAAATTAAGCATAGAATTACAATATTTTGCATATAGTTTTATATTTCCAATCTAAATTTCACAGATAAATAATGTTATTTCAGTTTGACCGTGTAAAAGGAACAGCTTTAGTTATTCATAAGATGAAGATTATTCACAGAATATAATTAAACAAAATTTCAAAATACAGCAACATTAACCATTTAACCACTGGGTTTCATCTTGTAGGGCATTTGCAGCATTTCCAAATAGCTAGTGACATAATACATGATTTTATTTCAGGAAATTTTCAAATAATGTAATATCGCTCTAAAAAAACAGCATTTAGATCAGAGCTATAACATATGTAAACAAATTTGTGTATTATATATTTTTCTTTCTCTTCCATTCCAAGTCTTTTTTTAAATAAAAGTGAATAAGATATTCAGAGCTGTTTACCATCAGAGTTTTGTTTGCTTTAAAAAAAAGATAAAAGATAACCCAAATAAAAACAAGCAACAACTGAGCAGTGTTCATGAGGGAAAGCAGCCACGTTAAGACAAGATTAACAACTAGAAATATGGATCCACACAGGAGATTTCGCAATGCAGAAATTGACTATGTAAATAAAGAAGCATATGGCAGACCACAGATTTACAATTATGAACTTCAGAGTTACCACAGAGAGCAGGGAAGAACAAGATTGAGAGAAATACCAACAGTTGGAAAGAAATCATTTATGTTGTGAGAAGAACCTGGAGACAAGGAACCTGCTAAGATTTTCACAGTAATATACTTTGATCTGTAAAGTTGATTGGTAGGTTACTAATCACACGTATATGTGAAATTATATTTTGCAATGTTAAAAACGTTAACGTGATAGAGGGGATTGTTATAAGAGATACAAACAGACTAATTAGATGTACTTAGACACTTAGATTCTCTGTCTGGTTGTATCCAGGTGCTTACTGCCCCCGTCTTGCACACCTGGCAGCCTAATAAAGAGTTGCAGTAGAAGTGGGTGCATGAGGTGAACTGCTAGTTGCTATCAATTTCAAAAGAATGGCCTCTGCTTTTGATCTAAAACTCCATAAAATAACTCAGTTTAAATGTTTTCTAGTCCAAAAGGGCAGTTCACGTGGTTGTAGTACAGCTGCATCAGTGGTCTTTTCACTTACAGATAAAAACTTCCATGCAGGAAGACTAATTCTTCAGGAAGTCAGGAAAAACATATATTCTGTATCTCAAAAAGAATGCTATCTTTACTAAAAAAATCTATACAGTGATGAAAATTGTGTAAAAACTTTACAGATTGTTAAGGCAGAAAAAATAGCTCACTTAGAAATAGTACCATTATGACACATACAATAAATTAATTAGTAACATTTCAAGTAGTCATTTGTGCAGGCTTGTTCTCATATTTTGTGTTACACAACCTGCAAGTGTCATGTGTTAAGTTTCTGGTCACGGTGTGTGTTTCATGTCACAGTGTTTTGTTTCCTGTTTTATTTTGGTTCAC
>JBAMHV010000017.1:16152326-16163637 GCA_037177535.1 Pseudomugil gertrudae
CCACTTCACTTCAACCTCATCTGCCGCCTTCATCCTGCTTGGGTCCAGCATCTTCCTCCATTACCCACCGTAACAGCAAGTTGCAATTCACTCAGAAAATATTTGAATGAACTAATGTACAACATATAAACAGCAATCAATTCTCAAAAGAATTTATTCTGAGCAAATATGCATGCTGATCACAGTGTTCATATTCTCTGGTGGTCTCCACAAGGCTTTTCATTCATTTGTAGATTATGAAGTTACATCTAAATATCTAGAGTGTGCAAAATATCCACAATATCTACAATACTACAATATCTGCAGCTCACTTGTAGGGATTTATGCCTCCTGAGTGACTGCCTAGTGCTGCTAAAACCTGCCATGCATATCTGTAATAAAGACACTTTTGGGTCCTTCTGAAGTAGTAACCAAGATGAATGTTCAACAAGACATTTTGCTATGTATAACAAATACATTTATGCAGCAGATGATGATTAGTATTAGCTTTTAAAACCTAGTCTGATATTTATTTTCATGCAGCATCTTGGTATTTATTGTAATACAGAATGTGTCTCAGGTTTTGCACATTTACCTGGGCTCTCTGTGATTACCCCAGATAAATAAAAACTGCAACATTCAATACTTGTTCAATTATGAATGAAGGAGGAAAGGCAAACCTTTTTACATTGAATCTGTGAAAGTTAATACAGCTGTCAGAGATAGTTGTCATATTTGTGCAAAAATCCGTTGATGGAAAGGTTATATTTAATCAGTGTAGATGCAAAGCAGCCATTGTTAAGAGAGCAGATGAGCTAAATTATCAGGGGGTTACTCCCTGGAGATCACTGTCTGTAGGGATGTGTTTACAGAACAATTTACACGAACTTATCTGTATTCATGAGGATGTAAATGTGTGTCACTATAGCGATGAATGTCTGAAAGGCTAAAGGTAACTAAAACAGCAACGTAGGACATGTCTGTCGTTCTCTGAGAATCAGCCATTAGCTGTTTTATTACAGGGAGCTTTACATCAGTCACTGCCATCAACTTTGGCAGTCCCCTGGAAATTAATTTAGCTGCTTCAGTTGTCCCCTCTGGTTGTGTTCAAAAACAGTACTACATCTACATGAAAGTAACTGTACTCTTCGCATCCCACGCTCCCTGTTGTGTGGTACTCCTGAGCAGAAAGAAACAGCAGGCTGGAGGTGTGATGTTTGAATTAAGGTTCCTTTTCTTCCGCTGACTACCCGGACACAGAGGAACAATATTTGTAGGGTGCCATCTTAATGATGTTTCACTGAGAGCTGAATATGCAACAGGTTCCACTTAAAGTTTGCTGGTTAAAAGCACTATTTTACTGTGTTGGTGTGCGTCATTGGTCTATTTTATTCTAATTTATTATAAGCTATTTTTCAATACAGTACAGATATGATTCCTACTTAAAATGCCCTCTTTGTAGAAAATCTTCTGCCCACTAACATGTTTTTGAGAAGCCTCTCAAGTCAAAATAAACCCTCTTCTTAATGGAGAAATTGAAAAATAGGGAACTTGTGAAAACATCATTTGGTCCAGTACTGTTACAGCATGTAAAGCATGCTTCCACATTTCTGCAATTCCAGTGTGTAGGTCTGTGAGAAGATGAGACAGTCACTTTGAGCTGACACAGACATCACAGTGATATTACCGGTAAAACCTTTGTTGCCATGGAGGCTTGTCCAGTCAGCTATTTGAAAGATTTAAAATCTTCGCATACCCGAACAGTGCTGACTCTGATATGCCTTTTCATGTTTAAAAGAAGTGTCAAAGCAAAGTAAACATAGAGAGATGCTCTAACGGGAGGAAGAAAACAAAAGGAGAGGTTGAAAAACTGAGTGAAAGACTGAAAAAAGAAGCAAAGAAGGAAAGGAAATCAACAAGAATAGAATGTTGGGATAAAAGGATGACTAAACCCAACTCCTTGGAGGGTGAGAGCCAATCTGAAAAATGATTGGTTGACTTTCCTGAGGCAGAACTCTCTTTGCACACATCAATAAAACATAAACATGAATAAATGCACTGCTTTTGGCCTTCCAGGGTTCTTACTTAATTTCATGTATGCAAGTGAGCGATGATATGCATGAAGAATTGTATTTACCTTGAAGGCTCAAAATAATTCTGGAAGACATTTTGTGTTTGTTTGCTGGCAACATTTACATAAAAGCAAGGCTGCAACACAAACTCTTAGGATTTTGTGTTAAATATGGCTTCATTTTCTGGGATCCAGTTGCAAGTGTCATGCATACTTGCAGGCAGGTCATTTGTTAGATGCTCTTTTAACTGATCTCAACATTTGCACTACAGTACCAGGACTAGTTGCTTCTCATTGGCTAAGCTACAAACACTCAGCCTGTCAATAATAGTGACAATGTGAGAACACACAGTCTCCAGTGATGTATTCTTGATGTATCCCCTTTGGGAGGCATCATCCAAACAGTCATCTGCCTCACTGGTCTGTTTTGGTCCCTGAGGTGGATCTTCACTGACCCAATTCAGTGGGTCAGCTTTTGTTAATGAGCCAAATACACAAACAAGCTGATAACAATTAGGGGACAACCCTTAATAACAATTACAGGGTGTTCAAAGAATTTTTGTCATTAAGCTTTGTCAGAAGGCACAAAGGTGCTGGAAATAAAAAAAAATGTTTAAAAAAACCACAAACATAAAAAAAACACAAAAACATAACAAAAGCAATTAAACACAAACTCGTTGTTTTAGAAATCTGTTCTTTTGAATGTTTTTTAAATTTCTTTTTTTACTTTTAATCAAGCAAAACTCAAAAGAAAACAGCAAAGAAACACATAAAGTAGATGACATTTCAGAAAAATATGTTAATACAGAAAACAAAAGCTTAATTAAAACCTTAATTAAATGTTTGTAAAGTTTGTTTTATTTTGTCAGCTTAAATAACTCATGTTAAATAATATTTGTATTTGCATCGACCCCACTACATTATACTTTTTTTCATGTTTAGAATTAGCTGTTGAACTTGGGGGAAATGAAAATGATGATACACTGAATATCTTTTGATTTGATATTTTATTTAGCACATTAAACTACAGAATCCCTTCGGTTGACAAGGAACTTCTTCTACTCTGATGCCAAAGAGAATAATTTCCAGATCCAGTACACCTGTAGTATTTATAACATCCAATGTCACGGAGTCACCATCGCTATCTAAAGAAAACTAATGAGACAAATGATCAACAGTTAGGCAGTTTTTTTTCTTGCATCTATTTTTCAAAGCAGGCAATTAGGCCTAACATCACAGCCATTTAACTAAGTCTGTACTCCAAATTGATTCCGACTCCAGCGCTGGACCTTGCAGACATGGTGCATTTAGTTATGCAAATGCTTATCTGTGTGTGATTGGTTAATTAACCTTTTAATGCAGATAGTCCCAGTCATGCACAGTGGCCGCTTGATGGCTAAATTGTGGGTCAATTGGGTTTTTAACATTTTCAAAGCAGACTTAGTGGCATGTCTTTGTTCTTCCAAATCTTGTGTGGTTTTTACAGTTTAATAACTCCTTCTATGGGTCCCATAAGGTTAATATGTTTAAACTCACTGAAACTGAGCTTTTAACCTACTGTATCTTTCTGGGTTTTTTAAAAAAAGAAATCATCATATTATGTCGTGTTTCTGCCCCTCACTCGTTATATCCACATCTTCTGTCCTCCCCGTCATGCACTGCCCCAAACTATTTCCCCTACCCCTCATTCAAATCTAAATTATGAGCATCCCCATAGGAAGTCATTCATAATAAAATTGGAGTGACAATAATGTGCTTGCACACCCTTTCCTTCCATCCTCCCAACCTTGGCAGACTTTTATGGGTCTTGTTTTCTCTGTCTCTCCAGAGTCTCACAATCTAATCATCCTCAGAGAAGTTTTTCTAAATTCTGGTAATGAGTAACAGAAATGGCTTAATGTAACATTTACTATAAGCATTTGAGATTATTTTGAGGATGCCAGTTATATACAGAAAAAAAATCAAGAGGAAATGAGAAGGTGGAGCATCTCTTTTCACTGTTCACTGAACAGTTATGTTCTGATTTTCCTGTCATGTAGGTATCTTTCCACATGAGATACAAACACAAATTTTGACAACCAACAACCCCCCACCCCATCCCAGCTCGATGGATCGTATTACCAGTAAAGTGCATCTCCTGACAACGTGAAGGGGACTTGTCACTGGGATAATATACTGTTAGGGGGCTGAAATATTTAATAGTAATGAAGTGTAGTCTACATATTCTGTTTATTTCATGTCAGTGCAGTTATGTGTGCATGTAAAGCATTTATGCAAAAGTCCTCTAATCCAGACCATTGCTAATTAAGCACATCTGGTGCTGTTATATTGTAGGTAATCCTGATCCTGACTAAGCTCTATGACTTCAACTTGGGGGCTGTTACTGAGAGTTCACTCTGGAGGTAAGTTTTCCTGCTTTAAATTACAACCGTTTCTCCTTTTCAGTCCAAATATAAAGGTTAGGGCATCAGCTAAAAACAATAAGGATAATATATTCATAGAGAGTGCTGTGCACTGCAAGTGTGATTTATAACATTCTCCCTTGCTGGGATATGAACAATCAAGTTTCACCGGAAGCCACTATGAAGTATGTTTTAATAAAGTGTTCTGAAGTAGTTCAGATTGAACCATTCTACTTGCTGCTTCCTGCAGCCCCATAAATAACACAAGTAACACCGCAGCAACCTTTTAGAAGAAGCCCTACCTTCTGTCCATCATTGGCAAGAAAACTTTTTGAAAGGCTATTTCAGAAAGATAAACCGGATGACTGATCTGAGAGCTTCCTTGTTTGGATCTGTTGTGCTTTTCCTCTGACCTAGAAACTCTCTGATGGAGTTTTTGATTGATTGTCATCTGTAACCTTTTGTTTCAGAAGCAATTGACATGCAATCGCAACTATATAGCCACAGTAATTTTATTCGGTATGTATTGAGGGGTGAGTTACAGTACCCTGTCAGGTCATAAATAAGAATAGAATTCATTATGGATTATACCAAGGGCCCAATCCAGCCTCTGATATGCCTACTCTCTCCTCTCCGATAGCCTGCAGAGAACTCATTTCATCCTGAAATACATGTGAAAAAGAGACCATCAGTCTGCCAAGCATTGAGTTTCAAATTAATATCTGTTTCTCCAGAGGCGCCACTGAGATTTACACCCGACTTGACTCAGTTTGAAATCCTATATTGTGTACAGGAGGTATTCCATCATCAAGGTGTCTGTTTAACAATAGCCTACGAGTAAATTAGAGTACTTCAGGGGGTCCACAAAGGCTTTTAGTATGGGTATTAGAAAAGTAGCAATCTGAATGTTTTGAAAAGAAAGGAGAGCAAATGATTTTTGTGATAACACAATATATGATTTATGTTTACGGCTGCAGGCCTCTGTTGGTGGCAAAACGCAGCGCACAGATCAATGAATGACGTGCACAAGATATCTAAACACGAGTTGAGTCCCTTTGTGTTTTTGATATGAAACTTCACAATGTAATATCATTTAAGAGGCCTTTTTCACCTCCACGGTTACAGAGAGCTGTGCCGATTGAGAGGAGCCCTTAAGCTCAAATACAAATATGTTTAGAGGCAAGTCTGTGAAAACAATGTGACCAGTAAATGGCACAATTCAAGCTAATGCATAGACAATGATAGTAGACTGTGGGTGCCCATCCAATTATTCAGTAAAATTACATTTGGAGGCACCCAGGTAGAACCAAGAGTGTGGATTAGCTGTTTGTGCTATGAAGAAATATGAAGACTGAGATGACAAACACATCTGTCCTTGTCATGGGGTGCAGCTCTGTGAAGTGAAAGTATCCTTGCATATTGCGGAAAATGATCCTTTGAAACACAAGCCTTTCAAATGATGCGATCCACTGCTGGGTTATTTATTGTTATTTATTTTCTGTTTAATTGAACTAATTTTTTGCTCAGGCATCTTTTCCATTCTAAAAAACACTGCAATAAATAAATATATAAAGAGAATCAAACATCGAAGTCAGCTAAAAAGCAGTTCTAGACGTAGTACGAAATTACAGTCTTCATATTACAAACGTGAATGAAGCTGTAAGATTGTGTAGAAGTACAAAATCTTTTCATCCCTTAAATGCAAATTGCATAAAGTGTATATAATTTAATTACAAATAAGCTTTCTTCAAAGCATACCTGAACTGCAAAGGATTACCTTACTGCCAGGGAGGCAAATGTTTTGCCGAATGTCAGTGTAACATGAAAAGTAGCTTGGAGAGGCTGGCTTGATATGTGAAACATGAATACTCAGTCAGTATCTTATGTTCTGTTATTAGTATGACAACTTTTTAAATGCAAAATGTTACCAAACATGAGGATTCTCATAACACCCATGATTTCTTTCTGCTTGTCAAAGACCATTAGAGTTTGAGTTTCCACCAATGCAGCAACAAGCATGAGTGTTCAAATTAGACCCTGTGCACTGATGCACATTGTCGACACACTACTTCCAAATTTTACCAAGTGCTAAAAGTGCCCTGAGGAATGTCAGCATACTCTTGGTATTACTCACCAAAATGCAATGTGCATATTTTTAGGCCAAGTGAGTCTGTTAAAAGCTTTTCCTTCCTTGTAAATTAGCAAGGTTAATTTTAAACAAATATTTAAAAAAAACTATTTATATCCATGCTGATATTTCTTGGTAGATTTCTGTCAGAAACTCTGAGTTTGAATACAGTTACTGTGTGTTGCAAAAGATAGGAACATTCCCCACATCTATATAATGAAGTGAAATGAGTAACCAGTACTAATTGTTGACTCCTGTAACTTGTTGAGTAGAGTTAAGCTAACCGTCAGGTTTGTCCTTGTATAGATGCATTGAACTGTTGACTAGTGCCGCAGGTGGAACCCAGAAAACAGATGTATCTTTCTAAAGTAGCTTTTGATAAGTATCATGTGTGGATAATACACTTGTGTTGCTTTTAGTGCATGCAAATACAATTGCTAATATGAACATTTGATTATCTCATTTTTTAAGACCTTTTATATATTATACTGATGCAATAAACAGTGGCATTTCTCACTTCTTACCTAAATTGCTTAGTTTTAGTTTATTAGATTTATAAGGTTTCATTTTAATGAGAAAACAATGGATTTTTTTTTTAATTTAGCAACTTTTTACAACTCCAAAACATCTCAGAATAACAAAGTCCGCATACAACTAATAATTAGGTTAATGAAAGTCATTGAGAATACGGAGAAAATAAAGATGCACTGATCAAACTCTTCAAATATGTTCAAAGATTAAACTTAATATGGATTTTCAAAACATATGTTTACATTTAAATAATATAAAAGTATGCAACGCTGCTTTTAAATGCTTTTTCTTTAAAAACAATATTTGAGGATTTACAGCAGTTTCACTGAAACACTGATGACTATACTAAACAGGAACATCTATATGAAGCTACTGTTCTTTGCAAGTTCTTTTTTTCCTTACAGAAAAAGTTGCCTGAATGGTAGAAAATCAATCTATAACTGCATGATATGCTCCAGAGAGGCAGTCCTCTAAAGATGAAAGTGATTTGCGGTTAATGGGCTAAAACATGCCAAACCTCCTCTCTGGAGCTCTAATGGATTTTTTCATCAAACATGCAATGCTGTTTATTTGTGTCTAGATCCACTGATTATGGCAGCACCTACACCAAACTCAATGACAAAGTGGGTTCAAGGACAGTATTAAGTTACCTGTATGTCTGTCCTACCAACAAACAGAAGGTCAGCATTCTATGTGGCTTTTATCTCAGTCCAAACATCAAATTACAGTATTTTTTTAAAATTACTGCCAAATCAAACTAACTTTCTCTCTTTCCTCTTCTAATGCTACTACATCCCTCGCCTTGGTCTCTACTTTAGATAATGGTGCTTAGTGACCCAGAGGTAGAGAGTGCCGTTCTCATCAGCTCAGATGAAGGGGCGAGCTTTGAGAAGTATCCCATTAATTTCAACATCCTGAGCCTCCTCTTCCACCCCGTCCAGGAGAACTGGATACTGGCTTACAGTCACGACAACAAGGTAGCTTTTTAGTGAATCTACAATAATGTGTGAAGACAATAAGTGATGCAGAATTCAATACAAATTTGTTTTGGTGTGATTCTGCTGACCATCCATTAATAGCTGTGTTGCTCATGAACAATATTATACTCCTAAAGTCTAAAATGTGACAAAGACGTGTTATTTTTTTGCAGCTGTACAGTTCAATGGACTTTGGAAAGAAGTGGCAGTTTGTCCATGACAACGTGATGCCAGGCAGATTTTACTGGTATGATTATGTAGACCCTATTTTTGATCTATTTTGTACTGTGAAAATAATTTGCATGCTGACAATGCTTGCTACCAGTCGATGCAAGATTCCACTGACTTCTTGTCAAAAACAGATCTACCCCATGGCAGTCATACATTACACTAATTAAATCCATGTCACTTAGACTTGAAATAATATTGTGCTTCCCTTTCTGTTCTACAAACACAACATGCTGTTTTTGTTGTCATTGTCATTTAGTAATCTTGACCGCGCTGCACAAGGCAGTGAATATTGATGCGAGCCTGTTTACCGTTTCTCATGGTATGTGTCCAACCAAGTGGGGTGTTTTTTTTTAGGTGGTAAAGAAAGGACATTGGTTGGAGGACATCTTCGCAACATGCGTGAACAGTCAGATGTTCTGTAAATTAGAGAAGCACAGCAGGTATAACAGCAGCTGAAACAGTGCATTATTTGAGCTCTTGATTGTTATTTCTTTGTGCACATTTTGTCAAAATGCTGTTGGAATAAGAAAACACATTATGAGTAAATGTGTTTATAGGAACAGAAATGTTTTGTCACCCCTTATCTAACTTTTCTGCCTTTGTTGATGCTTTGGTGGACTGAGATTAATTGCAGCTTTTAGCACAGACTCTACCCAATCTGATTTACAGGAGTTAGAAAAAATTTTAAAGCGTTTTTTTTTTGTTTTTGTTTTCAGAATAGAGATGTCCATCTACAGCAGCTACACTCAAACTAGGTTGCTCTCTTTTCTTCTAATTCTGATTTATCCTTGTCTTACCTGCACCCTATTTCTGCTCCCCTCTATCTTCTTCTGCTCCTTCCATTCTTTCAAGGGCGGTAATGGGGCTGGACAGAGAATCTGATGTGGTCCACATCGAGACACGCATTGCAAAAGGCCGTGAGTGCTGCACTCCAGTTCGCTGCTGTAGCAAGACCCACAGGACCCCTTGCCTCTCATTTAGAGCGAGGTCACGGGCAAGATGAGACCTGTTCTGCTGCTCAGATTGGTCCCTGAAGTCTAGTAAAGTAGAATAGGTGTCTTCAGGCAAAAATGAAGAGTTTTAGTGGGCTGATGGATGTTTTTCTTCTTAATCTATCCCCAGTGTTTTATGGAAAAACCTCAAATCACCCCATTATAAACAGTATTGCATATTCTGTCAAACCAATTATTGGGGCTTCATGCTTGGAAAAAAATCTGCATACTACTCCTGTAGGGAGAGGATCCACATCATTTTTTGCATACAAACTCTTCTTCTCTACAAGCAATAACATCTTGAGCTTTTTGGGTTTTTTTATGTTTGCAAAAACTTTGACTGCACAGTACTAATCAGAATTCTTAGAAGTATTGAATTTTAAGTATAAAGTTCAGAAGAACTTCAGGAATAGATGAAAACGAATCAATTTTGTGTGAGCACATTTATAAAAGTCCAAATATATTTATTTATCTCCTACAAAATCTGTCTACAGAAATTCTGATTTGGTCACAAAGGGCAGCTTTGGCAGAGTCCAATCCTAACTGGACATTAATCTGATTCACAGAGAGCAATGCAGATTGCTCATGAATGGGATGCTACACTGGTAGCACCCCAACAGGAGTTCCCAAGGGGTACGTTCAAATGCTTTTTCCAGGTTCACAAAGCTACTACCACCCTAATTCCAATTAAGTTATGATGCTGTGTGAAAAGCAACTAAAAATAGTTTAAGATTTGCAAATCCATGTTAACTTATATTCAGTTAATTACAAGACAAAGACTTATTTTGTGTTCAAACACATTCAATTTAAAAAAGAAATTCACTTAGTTTGAATTTGGTTCCTACTGCGTTTTCCAAAAAGCTGGCAAAGTGGTGTGTCACCACCGTGTTACACCACCGTGTTACATCACCGTGTTACACCACCGTGTTACATCACCGTGTTACACCACCGTGTTACACCTCCTTTGCTTTTAACAACACTCAATACTCAATAAGCGCCATGCTAATTGTTTTTTTTAGCTTTGCACTGATAACAGTCCAGATCGTTCAAGAGCTTGTATTTTTAGTATGTCAATTGATCAAAAGATTTAGTTTCATTAATCTTCTAATAATTTTAATTTATTACCTGCTTGTTAAGAGTTTTAAACTGTATTTGATATAAAGTATCTTTTTCCCTCCACAAGAATCTTGTTTACTTTTCTGGTTTTGTAATTTGAGAGTACCTTTGTGGATTCAGTCAACTTGAAAATTAGACTTTGTCCTCTTGGATTAACTGAATTAATTTTCTTGTTACCAGTTGCAGCAATTAATTTATCTTGGTTCTATTTTAGGCGTACTGATTTTACACAATACACAGTATACTTGAAGTATCTTGTAATGCACATTAGGTAAAGAACCAAGCAGATGATCAATAATGCAGAAAGCAAAGAGGCATAAGATCAAAACTTGCAGTAGCTTTCAAACTTGTCATGGAAATCACTTTACACTTTACATTGTAAATATATTTTAAATTTTTAAACTATTTTACACGCTATTTTGTAGAGGTGTCCAAATATACTTTGAGAAAAAGTAGTGCACTCAAAATTACCCACAATGCATCTTGAAAAAGGTTCATATAGACCACAATGCATTACAATGGCAGATGTAAGAAAGAATTAAATATAAGGAAATAACATATTTTTATACACTTTGGATCAGATTTGTGCACTATGGTTGCCATAGTTACAGCTGCTTGTCACGTGATGTCCTACAGCGAGAAAGTAGTGAGCTTTGGGCCAGATTTACTAAGATCTCAATTTGCGTGTACTAAATAGCGTGTGGGATCTAGAATTTCGCGTGTAGGGCGGGACCGTGGTTAGCACCTGATCTACTAAGATTGCTCACGCAAAGGACAGCGGGTGCAAAGTGTCGGAGACACGTCTACTTAAATGAGGATTTAGCGTGTGTCATGGCGACTTCACATAACCGCAAGCGAAAGTATAAGTTTGATCGAATGGAATT
>JBAMHV010000017.1:16189434-16221799 GCA_037177535.1 Pseudomugil gertrudae
ATACACACACACATATGTATGTAGGTATAAACTCATTAAGATAAGCATTTCTTGCACTGGAGCTTTTTTTTTTGCTTGTTTATGAAGGAATTATTCAGTACTTTGTTTTTTTTCATCATCATAGAAAACAAAGTGCAAGAAATGCTTCTGGCAAATGAATATGGAACAAGTTTGCAGTCAAAATGACCATATGACAATCAAATACAAAAATTTCTGCTGCAATATCGAAATAAATGAATGATTTAAATAGACGAGAGACAGATTTACGATGTTTTGGTTATTAAAAAGACTTTTTTGTGTCTCCAATACAAGAGGGAGTGCTCAGATTCTTATCCTCTGTTAATACCTATCTGCTATAACCTTTTTTTTTCTTTTTTTTGTGTTATGACATAAAATTTTGAGCTGTTGAGGCAGGCAATATAGAATACACAGATCTGGGACTGGGAGCCCTCCATCATCTCCTGGATATTGCAAGCTTTCATTTGATGAGCATCTGGTGATAAGATTTACTGATTGCAAAGAGCTTAATGAATCTGCTTCCCTCGGTGTCTTACTCAGGTTAGTTCCACATAGCTGCATAAAGTGAACTTCACAAACACAGTTCCAAAAACAGAAGCAGGAGAATATTTTCCGAGATATTATTCCACATCCTTCTGCGTGCCGCTGTCTGATGCTTTGCAAAGACGCAGCTGTAACCAGCTGAGACAAATAACTTTTACTTCTTCCATTATGGATGTACATTATTTACATAAAAAGATCAATGTCCTTGCAAAAATACAAGTATTTCAGTCAAAAAGTGTTCCTTTTCAAGAGGCAAGTATAAATCTGTACAGTCTCCTTGGAGGGATTTAGGCAGCACAGTGTGAACTGGTCCATCCATGCATGGGTAGCAAAACACTCGAGACCAGTCATTGTGACCGCGGTTTTCTAGCTTGCTGGAAGTAACTGCCAAAGAAGATGTATTGCTTTCGAGTCGGTCATAGACTCCAAACATTAAAACACATGGGGCGCTTCATCAGAGAGCTTGATGTC
The DNA here is from genome assembly GCA_037177535.1 of Pseudomugil gertrudae. Classification (NCBI taxonomy): domain Eukaryota; kingdom Metazoa; phylum Chordata; class Actinopteri; order Atheriniformes; family Pseudomugilidae; genus Pseudomugil; species Pseudomugil gertrudae. The sequence continues at coordinate 16,190,467 of JBAMHV010000017.1, forward strand.
TGTGTGAGATGGCAGGTAGCCTGGCGAGGGAGAAGAAAAGAAGAGACAGAGGAAGAATTTTATGTACCTATTTGCATAAGGGTATATTTTTGCAGACAAACACATTTATCTTGGATGAGCTGATTGTTTACTGTTGATATTGGAGGAGGTAAATCAACTGGAACTTCATAGATATTTCTTGATGAAAATGCTTTCACCACGCTGCAGCTTTCCTGGTGCACTAATTATTTTATTGGCTCCAATAATTCACCCTGGACATTCTCATCACTTTAGCTGGCAGTTGATTGTGCATCACTTACCTGTGTATACTAATACCCCACTATGACTAACTCAGGATGGCAAATGCATAAATATGGAGCATAGCTGCATCTTGGCAACTTGTTTGACAATACAGGAGGAGGAAAAATAGTATCAGCACTTAGCATTAAGTGAAAGTCTTTTTTGCTGTCAGTGAGCTTCAACCTGTGGCCACAGTTCTTTTCTGTTTTGACGTCTTATGCTGTGTTAAAAGGCAATTTACGAACCTCTACTGCCACACTGTGCAGTGTTCTTTTATCCGCTGAGATGGTGACGTGCATTTGTGATTTTACCCACAACCCAAACCAAAAAGGTGAGGACTTTTTCCTCATGCTTTTCCCTGAAATTATGTCTTACTGTGAAATATTTGCTTTTCACCATTTTTCATGTCATGCTGATCATAATTAACTCTCTTAATAAGGTGCTGGGCAATCAGAGCAACTTTAGTCTTTAACTTAAGGGGGTACTAATCCTGCTTGGTTTTATGCAATTAAATTTTACTGCAAAAACTAAATCAGAATTTTCTGAAGCAGTGTTGGTCAGTGTTAGAATTTAGTGAAAGGTGTAGCTTTACAAAGCAAAAGCCATCTTAAAGAAGAAAACAATAATAATAACTGTGATGGATAGAATAAATTTGAGAGCTATTCTTATTTAACAATTATTTTAATATCTGGGCATATCTTTGATTAATTTCCTATATGGGAAGATATCAGTCAGTCACTCACATAATGCTGGAGTAAACAGATGTAGAAAATAGTCATTTATTTTATTTTATTAACATTTTGTTAGGTTGTTGGCATTCTTTTGTACAGCAAGTCTTTTTCCAAACAAGCTAAAACCACTTCAGGTAAGGGTGTAATGTTTTTTTGCCCAAAGGTGAAAGTTTTTCCCCCCTTTTAAAGAGAATCTATTTCCCATATTATTCCCATATTATTAGCAACTTGATGTAAATCCAAATAAAACCAATGGTACCAGCTGAGTGACTCTTGGCACTGATGCTTTAAGTGTCTGGAGCTCTGGTTAAGTATATAACACAACTCCAAAGGTTTTACTCCGTTTGATGTTTTGATGATGATGTTGTCTGACATGTCGACCGAAATCTCCAACAGATGTTCCGACAGGTTGAAGTCTGGTGATTCACATCAATTTTATACCAATCAAACCATTTAGTGATACCATCTGCCCTGTGAATGGGGGTGTTTTCATCATCATGGGATGAAGGAGATTACTAAGAGCAAAGCTGTATTGATTTGAAGTGACCCTTCCTTATACGAGGACCTAAACCAGGGCTATGCAGTGCGATCCTATGATGCCCACAGTCCTGCAGGTTTTCAATCGTCCCTCCCCCAACATGCATAACTCAAATTAAATGGATTCAACAGCCTATGAAGTTAATTTGAGTAAGGTGTGTTTAAGACAATAAAAACATAAACCCGTACTGAGTAGCTCGGACCTACACTACGCCAAATCTAATTCATTCTAATTTTTTTCTTTTTTTTAATCAATCAGTCACTTGTATTTATAAGTTAATCATACAGTAAAACATACACAGCAAAAAAATATATTGTTAAGCTATATGTTTAGTTACTTAGTTACAAATTAACATCATGCTGTGTGAAAACAGCTGAAAAAAGGCAAATAGCACACGTTAAACATATCTTTTTTTTTCTATTCACACATTTCTAGACAACATTTCCTGCAACTGTTTTCTTTTTTTTTAATGTTACACCTGAAACCCAGTCAGTGCTGTTTGGGAGATCACACACTTTCAATTTGTTATGCACACAGTTTGGGTTTAGCTGATGGAAAGAGATGCAAGGGTATTGGAGACATAAACAGTCTTTATGGCCTCTTTTCAAGCATCCCTGTCAACACTTTCTGCAGGAAATGTTTCAGTTATTTAAAATAAATGGAATCATAAAGATGAATGTTTTATTTTCTTTCATTGTTGTGCTACAAATTAAAGTTGTGTTGCTCCCAATATTTTAGACAAATAACACAATTTTAAAGGAGGTGTACCCAGACAAAGACAAACAACAAGACAACAACAAAGGAAAAGAGCCTTACTGCAGTTTTAAAAAGACAATAAAGTCATCTATACCTCTGCTTTTTGAGTCCAGCTGTACATCCACATGATCCAGTGAGGTCAATTGGTCTCCCTTAGGGTTTGGAACAGCTAAGGAAGTCACTGTTGGGATGACCTCCTGTTCTTTGTCCGGCTGCTCTGCTGTGTATGTGTTCATGCCTGGAATCTTTCTGTAGGTCATGCAAAAATGGGGTTTAAAATATAAATAAAGACAAAGTTAATGGAAATCTGCCATCGGGTCTGTTTTACTAATGCATTCACTAAGCATAATCTGCCACACACTATTTTTAACGGTTAAAAATGGTAGAGAATTACTTGAAAGCTGGAAACTGGGGCATTTTGCATTCCACTGGGCATTGCTTTCTCATTTCCACATTGTTCACCTCAGTTTTCAATCAATTTTTCATTCCCTCAGATGCATCCCCAATACTGCTTAAAACTAACTTCTTGTATTTGTAATTTCAGATTTCCTCCTGGTAGATTTATCTGTAGCTGGTTCTCTGACATTTGGGAAAGCTTTAAAACTCAGTCCAGTTCAGTGCTTAATGTAGCAATTAGGGTCCCAAAAGTTGAAGTTTAGTAATATTTTACTTTATAATGAGTAACCCTGCTGAGAAAATAAACCATTCTTATTCAATCTTGATTGGCATGAGATTACCTGCAGCAGAGGATGCTATTTACTGTATGTCCCTCACTGTATAATATATGTTGTCTCAGGACTTATCTCTTCAACCTTTCCTGCCATTCTGCAGAGTATGCCTCACCTTGAATGGTTGTGTTTAGCATTTCCTAAAGGTCAACCCCCATATTGTCAAATAGATGAATATTGATAACTGCAGGACTCTGACACACATTCAGCACTCTGGGAGAATTGATTAGACTGTCATTCCCTGTAATATTCTGCAGATTGAGACGGAGGGGAATTGTCTTATTCTGCCAGCTATTATTGTCACAAATGGCCATAACGATAAGACATATAGCCTGTGAATACTCGTATAAACTTTTAGGGAGTTTTAGCAGTGAGGTGTTCACTTGCAGTTTATAAAAACTTAAGATATATCTTTGAATAATGCAAAAATGTGCTAAAGATAAATTAAGTTATAACATATGTATTCAGGCATAATTTAATTTGTTCTCCTGAAAAATGCACTTACAGTAAATCCATAAGTTATACTGTACCTTTTAAATTTAAATATTACAAAGACAGCCAAGCCCATCAGTACCGCTGACACAAGCATGATGACTGCAGTGCCGCTGTGTAAGCTGTCACTGCTGTCCACAAGAGGAGCTTTGAGGAGAAGAATTGGGAAAATGAGCACACATGGTAACTAATACGGTTATTACATATAAATATAAATTACTGAAGCTTCTTGATCACACTCTTCCTTTCTTTCCATTCTATTACTAAGGAGCCAGACTTTTAAGTTAGAAGATAGATTGTTTTTTCATGCATTTCCAGTCGTTATACCTCATAATCACTTAACACTGACTTATTAATTGTTTGGGCATAAAAAAGGCAACGAACTTCAAGAAAGAACCAGTGCTGTATGTACACATTACTGACAACTTAGCAATAAAATTTGTTTAAATGGCATCTTAATACATATTTTTAGTAACAGCCAGTTTCACAACATATAAAAAAAACAATAAAAAAAAGAAGTCTGACAGGCATAGAATAGTATGTTTGCACCAATGAGGGGATTCCTAAAGAGCTATTACCTGAAACTTTGGTATAGGTCAGCATTGTGTGTAGCGTGTCCATAAAAAAATTTGATGAAACTGACATTGAAGGACAAAAGAAAAAGTGACAGGACTGAAAAGGAACCACCTACAGCAGATGGACAAGATCTGAAAGCAATTTCTGGAAAAAAGGAGAAAATTCCCGCTAAGACCTGACATGGGACCTGAGAGTTTAATGTGGTCCTACAGCTGAGCCATCAACTAATCATCAAAGTCGTTTCAAAAATGGTTGCCATGGAAGGTTGGTTGTCAGGAAGTCATTCTTCAGAAAAAAATATAGGAAGAAAAAAACCTGAGAATGTGAAATTACACAAAAACCAAACACAAAGGTTCCATTTTCTACTTTTTTTCAACATTTTCATATGGGTGTCATAGGTCCAACAACACTGTTTTCTAAGAATATCATCCCAAATTCAACCTTGACCCTTAATTACAGCCATTCTAAAAGTTGCTCTGGTAAGCTCTACTGATAACAGTGTGATTCTGTGTCTGAGCATGTTCATGTTCACAATCAAACCTGTCCGCGCAGAGGATGCAGGTTTTCGAGGCTCAATCAGCTGAGGGTGGGTCAACGGCGTTATCCACTACGAGGGTGAGTGGTTATTTCGCTTCATGCAGTCACAAAAGGAAAGAGCTCAGACTCCCCGAGCACATATTCACTAATATTTGGAGCAAGTGAGAGAAGTGAAAAAAATGTCTCCTTTTTTAAAAATGTAAAAAATGTGCTTTTGTCTGTAAAAGGTAAAGACAAAAAAAAAAAAAACAAGAGCCCTGGGGATTCCTAAAGACTACTTAAAGACAATAACAAAAAAAGCTCATCTAAGAAGTTTCAGGCTGTGTTGAAGAACAAAGATGGTCATTCAGGTATTAACATCAAAGGTCATTCTATTTATGGTTGCTCATTTTTCAATAAACCCGTGCCCCTAATTTAACCCCCCATTTTTAACAGTACTGTTAAACAGTACCAACAGAATGACTGAAAGAGAAAAGTTTAATTAATTTTAAACTTAGTTAAACTCAAATTTACTCTCAAAACTGTTAGACCTCAGTTCAACAATCTCAGCAGCAGACTCACCTGGAGACAGCCGTGTGGCATAAACATTCACCTGCACCCCCAGTTTGAGTGTGAACTGGATGAGGTCTTGGTTCAAAGCACTTAGAAGAACCTGGGAAAGCTGCAGGAAGGAAGTGACACAGTAAAGAAGACTTTTTTAACACCCGCTCGACAGTCATGTTCCTCAGTCATCAATATTTCAGCCATATTTCAGTCATTTCACCCAACAGCTTGAATTATGAATCTGAATTTTTGTTTCCTTCTAAAGAGGAGCAAATGTTGATGTGACACATGCAAAACTGGCCCCGGTGCACTGAAAGCCCGCAGACTTTACAGACGATGAAAACACATCCAGGTAAAAGGGCATTCTGCTTGTAGTGCAGCAGTGACATTTAAAGAAATAATAATCTTTTGCCATTTCTACCACAAAGGGACTTTTTCGGTTATATTGCTTTGGCATAACTATCCTAAAGAGAATGCGAGTTATCCATTTAAAAGTTCAACAAGGCAGCATTATAGGAAATCAAAGCATGTTCTAATATCATAAAATTGCTGTTTTAATTTTTTCTCCCTGAAGTGGCCAAAGTTCCTCAGCTTTTTCACACCTTGATGAAGCACTCATTTAACAAGGGACCAAAATGCTTTCCCAGTGCCCATTTGAGTCCTTAGCCATGCCTCACTAATTCCATCTCCCTCTTTCTGAAATCTTTCCACTGGTTAAAATTAGACTGCTCTACACAGCATGAATAATTACTTTTTGTTCTAGTGGCATATCAGGGTCAGTAAATCTATTACACATTTTAATAAGCCGCTCCACACATACACTCAACGCATGCACATGTGTATGTGTGGGCACACGCTCACTTAATGCCTTCACACTGCAAGTCATTCACTGGAGATGAGAACAGTGAACTGAAGATTTATTACCCTATTGTCTGTGAGGTTCTGCCAGGTAATCAGACAGGCTTTAGATAAATACATCTCTTTAATTCCCAATCCCTGCAGCCTGCCCCAGTTTGTCTCCCTTCTCGATGGTGCCAATTATATGATGCATCAATGTAATTAAATACCTATTAACTTAGTTCAAGACTGACTGTGAGCCAGCAAAACCATGTTTACTTGTGATGAATAAATGAGCTCCTCTATGCTCTGCTTTCAAAACAACTCTGTTTGTATCTTATTTTTTTATAGTTTGATACCTTTAAATGAATAAATTCACAGATCAATGTCCAGTCATTCTATTTAATGCTAAAAATGCAAAAACCACTACAAGGCACCATTGTTTGATATGTTTTTTAAAGGTTTAAGCAAGTCTAAACTTTTAAAATGCAGCACTGTATTTAATGTTGTGAGATACATTCAGCAGCTTCAGCATTCTGGTTTTTCTATAGGGCACCATTGCCCTCTAGTGTTAATGTGAAATATTGCTATTAAGACAAGATTGAAATACCAGAATGCCATGTCTTTAATGTTCTTCAGGTCAAAGACTCATAAATGGATGTAAAGGTGAAGCAGGGACCACCATACAACTACACCATTAATCCACTCATAATCTGTTGGATTCATGGTAATGTGCATTTAAATCTGGAAGGAAAAATGGCGAAATATAATGTAAATATCTATATAAACAAATAGCAAACATCTGTACAAAGATTCATGATAAGTCCTTGTTAGTGCTACATATTTGTCAAAGGACTTGGGAATGGGATGTATCTTTTAATCTTCATATATCTTACATATCCTTTTTTTAAATACAAGAACACTGTATTTATTAAATGTTTTAAATATGGGTCTGTTCGGTCTTCAGAGTGGTTGCCATTGAGATTGCTTTTGTTTGTGAGTGTATGTGTGTGTGTGTTTTTGGGGGGGCTTTATACATAAACTTTGTGTGTATGTCTGGGCGTATGAGTGTGTGAGGCAAAATGAATGATTAGACGTGCTTTTATTTTTTCCGGTTATATACTTGGGTTTGTGGCGGCTTGTGGTTAATTTAGTAAAACTGCTGTCTTTTATTACCAAAGGCACTTAGTATGGTTTTCTTTTCTTTTTTTCCCCCTTTTGGGGGGAGTTTGCTTCTCATGCATCTCCTCCACAGACCCCCTGCTAAAGACTTGTTGTCTACACAATAAAATATTTACATGCAAAATCTCATTGGTGGGTCTGTGAAACAATAGGTGTAATCATGAATCATGTACAGAAAACATGCCATTTTGATTGCTGGGAACATCAACAAACCTAAATAAGCTATTTAAGTTTATACTGCCTGAATGTATAAACAAAAAGAGGAAAGCAAAGAAACAAGTCTTGAAGGTTACTCAGTGGGTGGTCAGGAAACCACACAAGAGGTAATTTTCTACATAAAGAGATTTATGGGATGAAATGGAAGCTCCTGCATCCTTAATACAATTAATATATCAAGAAACACACTCTTCTTTTTCTTTTTCCTGTGATCACTTAATGGACCACTCTAGTGCTTGTATGTGATAGCCCAGTTAGCATAAATAATGTACAATCCTCATTACTGCTGACCTTTATCAAGTCATTACATTAAGATTTCCCAACATACCATGAATCTAGAAGCACCTGTTTACTTCATTGTGCTACAAAAACACAACTGCAGAGTTAAACTTTGCTGTCTAATTCGTCACAATGAGCTACATGCCTGCATTTGTTTTTGTCAGTTACCCGCATTGCTGTGTGATGATGGGTACCAGATTTCCTATTTCAAGTCGCACTAAAAATGATGTTACTATGCAGCGATGACACAAATGACAAAAATAAGTGCTGACATGATCCTTATTGTGATGTATTGCCTCATCTAAATAAGTTTCAAGATTCGTCAAGCTTATTTTCAGACTTGACATAATCAAATAGAAACTGTGGCAGAGAACATAGGATAATGGATTAATATGTTAATACAAACAAAAAACAATCATAACTTCTTAACAACAGGGTTTATTCCTGCATGTATGACATCCCCCTCTGAATACATGGGACAAACATTTGAAGTGCTGTAGCAGCTCAGCTAAGATACAACCTTTTCTTTAAAACCATTTATAAATGCACACTTTGTTCTCTCTGCAATGACCTGAGAAAGATTAGGTTCTTGTATTCCCCAGAACATGACTAAAGATTTATTCCACCTAAACAACTTGTTACAAGAAAAAAGAAAGAAGAAAAGGTATTTTAATGCTGATGCTGACCGATGTTCAAGACCAAAAACAGCTTTAGTACCCACTTGAAATTGGCGCTGTTGCACAAATATAAATGAAAAGAAACAACCAAAAAGTAATACTGAGACAATAAGCTTTGCAGTAATAAAATCTTTTAAGGCTATTTAGGACAACAGACTACAAATAATGAACAAACTAAAAAACAGATATTATACATGCACTCTTTGGTCCCTTTATTAAGTACACCTGTCTAAATGCTTGTTAACACAAATAGTTAATCATTTAATCACATAGTTGCAACTCAACACAATTAGACATATAACATGATTTAGATACCTTGAATGAAGTTCAAGCTGAGATTCAGAATAAGTAAAAACAGCATGACATGGGTGTTAGTGCCAGATAAATTAATCTGAATATTTTAGAAATTGCTGATCAACAGGAATTTTTACCCACAACCATTATGGTTTACAGTGAATTTTCAGAAAAATATAAGGAACTGCCTGTTCAAAGAAAATAAGCAGACTGTTGGAGATGTGGAACGGCAACAGCAACTTAAATAAGCACTGGTTGCAACTAACCTATGAATATACTATACATCCAGTCTTGAAGCAGATGGGTTGCAGCTGCACAGGACCACCCTGGTTACCACTCCTGTCTCCTGTCAGCTAAGAATAAGCGACGGAGGTTTCGCAGTCTCAATAATACCGGACAATAAATGATTTGAAAAAACGTTGCTTGCTCTGATGATTCTATTTCAGCTGCAACATTTAGATGGAATAATCACACTTTGACATAAACAAGATGAAACCATGGAGCCATCCTGCCTTGAATCAACTATAGAGGCTGGTGGTCATGTAATGTCACCCCAAGATCCTTTGGAGTAGCATAAAAAACTTCCAGGAAGTCTCGGACTTAATCTAACGAGAGAGTACCTGATCAAGATGTGCCCACTTTTCAGCCATGGTCCCATCTCTTGACCTCTTCTCAGGTACGATAAAAACCTCAGCAGTGGTAGGTAAACCTGGTAGCACTGTGACCAGCAGTTGATCTTCACTGATTCCAGTGACCTTTAACAATAACCCCCCCCCCCAAAAAAAAAACTTTAATCAGAGTGATTTAAGCAAATATAAATATATTTATTAGGTGGTAGTCTTTTCTTTGTCTAAAATTTGATATTTCTTTGTGGTGGAAGTGTCTTTCTTAATGAGTAATACTTTCTGCTTTCTGCTTCATATTTAATTAGCTTAAATACCAGTCACTGTCAAGACATAATGTCTAGATCAAGTAGAACATGCAAGTTCAATCTGACAGTCTTTGGTAAAGGCCAGGGCTTTTAGTGCATTTATGCCATAACCAGAGGTCTGCTGTCAGTTTCTTGGTGTAAACCGCGGTAATATCTGACAAGACAGAAGGTCAAAGAGAATGTTTCATACTGAGGGCTACAGTTGGATAAATATAGAGCAGAATATCCAGGTCTTTCACATAACCTGCTGCAGTGTCTGTAAGAGAAACCAGATACCTTACCCAGAGTTAGGCTGTCTTTACTTACAGGGAAATTCTCTCACCAGCATGTCACCTTTTCATAAAGCCAGAGATACTGTCAAAGCAGAGCTTACTTGTCTGCAGGGTCTGACAAGTTAATTTGAAAGGTCATGCTGCTAGTAATGCTTTTTGGGGATTTGCTTTGTCTACACAGCATGTAACCTTAAAGATATATTAAAGCATTAAGTAAAGTTAAGAAAATGAATTCAAACAAATCAAGCTGCTAATTTCCAGTGAGTGAGGGTTTTTTTTTGGAGGGTATTTAAATTTTGGGTGTAATGTATATTAGCCTTTTTGTAAGAAGCAGTAGCAACAGAGCTGACCTGAACCATGCGGCTCTTCACAACTCTGCCGATGTCTTCCCTCCACTCAGGCACCCCAGGGTTTAATTCGTCCAGATAAGATGAAAAGGCCAAAGTGCGTGACAGGAAATAATCTTGAATACAAGCAGAAATGTAATCTTATTTCACAATACAAAGCAATATATTACTTGAAATACTTCTAACAGTAATATTTGTAAATTTTTAATAGCAAAGTCAGCTGGACAGAAGCAGGTTGGGACTTTCAGTAGAAAATGAAAGATGACAATGTTAAAAACTAAAACTGCAACATGATTGTCAAACTGAAAGATGAATGAGGTGTAGTTTTCTTCTTTGTTTCAGTTTTTGCTTGTTTTATTTTATTCTTGTGACCTTCTAGCGTCATTTGGTAAATCTATGTTTAAGCTATGCACATCAAACAATCCCATTAGCTACAGGGAACGCTCATATTTGGTATGCCTAAATGAGACATTTCAGAGACGTCGTCTTCATCTGTAGGTAAGACAACTTCAACGACGTTACTAAATAAGATCTTTATATGTGCACGTCAATTCCAAAAACATTTGGAAACCAATTTAACCAGAAGGACACATAAACAGCTGGCAACTGTTTTTATACTATCAATTAATCTATCAAGATTATTATATATTTGCTATTTTTCATGCCACTGAAAGATTTCAAAATATAATCTAGTTTGAGCTTCTTTCCTGACCAAGAAATTTTCTATATTAGAATAAATTGATTTTGTAATAAAATAAACTTCCACACCAGGAGATCCAATAAGGTGCAGAAAATCAGGTGGAAGGAGGGAAAAAAAAGGCAGGGATAAGTCAGAGTACGTCAAATAAGTCAAATTATATACTGTGTTTGTTTTTAATAAAAATAATTATAAAGTTTTCTGGTGGATAACATTGTATCATGGCCTTTCTCAGTGAATAAAGCTTCCACTTGATCACTGATCTGTTTAAACCACAAATCCAACTGATTGCCTCCATTCTTCATTAAAACACTGGATCAGTCTTGGATTTTGACATTAAGTGGTTTTGGACATCTTAACATCAAATTTAAAAAATGATGTACATATCTGTGTAAATATCTTAAATATTTCCTCCTCTGACCACCACAAGATGGAGACCGTAACACACAGGCAACAAGACTTCTACTGAGATTTCATCAGGATCACCTCTGATCTCATTCATGGTTCAACAAGCTACTTCAGGCTTCAGATGACGATACACAGCTGATCATTTGCGTGTAAAAATCTTTATATCAGGGCGTGAAATGGCCAGATATTTAGATTTTCTTTTTTTAGTAAGAATACTGCTATTTTACTGTTAAAAACATATTTTCTACTATTAAATTGAGCATTTTACTCAGTTTATTACATGTAGGAGATATTTCTGAGCATGTGGAGTTAATGTCATGTTAAATTCAAGATAATCAGGTTTGTTTAAAAGCCATAATGTGAGAATCCTGGAAGTACAATGTTTTCCCAACATACTGACTTTAAAGATCATTTTATATACTGTAAAATCTGTCTCTAAAATCATGTCCCACTTTATTATTACTCAACATGTTTAACTCATCTGCCCAATACTAGTTAAAAAAAGGTTTTTACAAAATAAACTGAAAGATTAAAGCAGCTCTCTATTAAATTAACAACATAAATATCTTGCAGTTGCTCAAATGTGTAGAGGAGGATGCACTAGCTTGTTTCAGGCCACATGAGATGGTATAAACATGCAAAATAATGCAATGTATCCTAACATTGTCTGTTAATGTTCCATCTTGAAAATATGCGTCACCTTTTTGCTCCCACCTAAATGAAAGGATTTTATTTGTTAAATGGGTTAGAAAGATTTACCACTGTTTATTAAAGTTAAAGTTAACAAATTTTCCTTTGCATTGTAACCATTTGACCAGGGTGGATGCAGGATGGTAATTAAATCGATGTACATCACATGCAGACCTAAACTGTCTTTAAATTTTTTAATTATTTATTATGATAACAAATGTAATCACAAACCAACAAACACACACAGAGTATGTGTCAGAAATTAAATAACAAAACAACTAGTGAATTATCATTTTCTGTCAAATGTGAGAATATCAAAACAACATCAAAATTACCAACCAAATACAATTTTATAAAAGTAAAGATACTGAATAAATGTACTATGTTGATAAAAAAAGAATAAATAAATACCATAAACTGCCACACTCATTTGGTCCTGGTGTATGGTATTACCAGCTGAAGCTTGAACGGTAACACTGTGAGTTCCCTCCTTGGAGAAAGTGAAGGAGGTTGCTCCATCAAGTGTTACAACAGGCTAAAAGGCAGACGACATATAAGATGTGAGCATTTGGTATTAAATCTTTCAGCAAATAGTTGGAACAACCGGGAATGAAAAAGAAGGCTTTACCTCGGTCTTGTTATCAAACCACCAGAAATAAGTGACTGTTCCCACGCTGCTGGGGTGAAGCACTGTTGTGAAATTTACTGCTTTGTTCTTGACGACCACCAAAGGAGCTGAGAGCTGCACCAGCTCAAGCTGACCTTTAGAGAGAAAACACATGAGCTGAAAAGTAACACCTTTTATTAAATTACCGCTAAATATAATGCCTCCCCGGTGTTCAAAATTTCAGCAGAGGCCATGTTTGTAATAATATTTTGGCACAAAAGGTGGCTGAATGGAACAGTCAGCCCATTGATGGACAGTGTGGAAGCTGTTTGGACTGCTGGAGAGGTTTGACAGGTGGGCGTTTTTTTATTCTAAAGTGTTTTCCAGGCATAAAATTTTCACTTTTGAAAATCATTGTAATGAACTGATCAGTGATCAGTGGTGTTTATATATGGAAGTAAAAAGACTGCTAAAGGATGGAGGCAAGATGTTGTCCTCTGGTCACAGATTACTGATATATCAACAACTTAACTGCTCTCTACATATTTGTTAAACTGCCACTTTCACCCTCTAAATGAAGTGTTGTTTATAATGTAGAGGGTTTTTGAGGAGGACAAATGTCTTCGTAGAGTTACCACAAAGCAGTTAGACTTTGGGATTGTTGTTCTTGGATGTTCTGCTGTTAGATGGTGAACCTAATGGGTCATGCCTAAATTTGCTGTATTGTAGTTAAACTTCTGGGCAAGGTAAACCCAGTAAGCTTTTTCAAAATGCTGGGAAAAAGGTAAAAAAAATAATACACATCAGTAATATGTTATCACAAGTAGATTTTTCTCAATCAATATAACTAGACAAACTTCATAAATGAGTTATACTTGTATTTTTAGATTACAATTTTTAACTTTATAGAGCTTTTAAGCTGTGTAAGGCTCCTCTAAGTGTATTATTTGTGTTTTTATTTATTCATTTATTTATTCTAATTTTAAGCCTATAAGTTGTCTGGTTTTGTCAGATATGATTTGGTCTATGATTAGAGCAAATCATGCTCTAATTTTAGAAAGAATAATCATAAGGTAGAGTTATTTTCTTATATTATTATAAATAATTCACAAAATAAAGTCATTATCAGACAGGAAATAGACATGCAGGTATGATGAACCGTCTAACACAGGGCTTCTCAACTCTGTTCCACAAAGACCACATCACTACAGGTGTCCTGACTCAGATTAATGAGTTGTTGAGCAGAACTTTATTTGCTGTTGGATCAATTTAATTTGGGTCAGGCATATTAAAACAGGGATACATTATAAACCTGCAGGGCTGCAGCCCTTGTTTAATAACCCTGCTCTAATGCCTAGTCCACACTTTTAAGTAAAGGACTACATACATTTTCACATGACTGACTTTATCAGTAATGTTTTGGACTCACAGGAGACGTGGAGGTAGAGTACGACTCTGTCAGAACCAAGACTGTTGCTTGCTGTGGCTGACACTTGATAGATGCCAACTCTGTTGTAGACATGTTTGATCCCGTCATCGATGGAGCTTATGTTAACAAACGATATGGCAGTTCCATCACCAAAGTCCACTGTAATACTTGTCATGGAGCCAAGACCCTTGAAAGAGGAAAAAATACTGTCATTCACACAATAACCTCAGTTGTTTCTCAGTCCTCGCTGACTCAGAACAGAGTGCACTCTCAGTGATAGCCACAAGAATGAGGTCATGCTGTAAATTGTGTCAGTGCATATTAATTTGATAAGCTGGTGCTCCAGACTGTACTTGGTTCTTGACAGCTTCTTGATATAGTGGACATTAAGGCTAGCCAAGGCAAAGCGTTATTTGTATAGCACATTTTATGTACAAGACTATTCAAAATGCTTTATATTGAAGCTAATCCTGACACCTACAAGTATCACACTATAGCGATCACAGTACCAGATGGTTGTAGAAGAAAAGTACGGAATTCGTCAACTGGGAAGTTTGTTTTGTTTGTTTTATAGGTTTATAAAGGCTTCCTCTTATGTGATTAATCTCCTTTAACTCCAACTATAATCCTTTCCTGAACCTAAAACATTACTTTTGCACTTTCACCTCAGGCTTCTGAAACTGATACTGAAAATCAAAATGTATTATTATATTAATTTTTTGTCATTATAGATTGAAATCTTAGGATGTTCTTTTTTTAAATAAATAAATAATAACTCGCATGAATGATAAGATCTTCTACAATAGCACAAATGGAGGAACCACCTCCACAGCAGAACTCTGCTCAGTCATTTGCAACCCAAAATGTAAAGAAAGTTAAAAGAACCTTTATAAAATGCACCATGGTACAAAAATCCCTTTTCAGTCACTAATTTAATCCTGAGTTTCTTTATTAAATCCTGACTTTAGCCATGTTTTTAACTAACGACAGGTTTGCATCATCATTTGTTAATGCAGCTTATGTACAAGTTCAAGGGGGAAATCTATTCCCAAACATCTGCTCACTCTGGTGTTGGGCTTTTCATCCTGCTAAGCTTTGTCACTTCCATTTTTCCATGCTGTCAAATTCCCCTCATTTTCAATTCTGTCAGCACATCTCTAGTCCAGTCATCTTCCCGGCTTCTTTTCGAGTCATTTGAGCTGATGCCCATTCTTTAAAGCCCATTTATGGCCTCTTTATGCTAATTTTTGTACAACCTCCCTCCTACCCATATCTACGTCTTTCTAAAACCAGAGGAGGCTTAAAAGTACCCATCACCAGCATATATCCTTGTCCTTCATTTTTATCACTACTTCATGGAGATGAAGCCAAACTTTATTTTTTTCCAATTCAGGTCATGTAGAACATCACTTATTTACATTTTCCCACTGATCTGTCCACACTTCTAAGGGTAAATTCTATGTTGGACTCTGCATTCATTATCTCTCTTTATACTACCTTGTCTGGTAAATTTCGCTAGCTACTGTGAATTGGGCTCAAAGTAACTGCACTTTTTTCCTGCTTTCCTGCTTGCTTGCTGAGAATGCAAAGCCCTCACTGACCATGTTAACATGAAATATGAAGTTTATTCCTGTAATCTCTTATTGCACAACAGAAAAAGAAGTACTGTGACAGTGGAGGACACTACAAACCTGTAAGCAAAAATGATCTCACCTGTTGATTTAACTAGTTCAACTCTATCTAACCATTAAATAATTTACCGTGCTGAAATTTAAGTTGGTAATAAATAGTATGTATACATATACATGATCAATAAACAAATCATTGTTTTATTATTTGCAATGTTTTGACCATTGTGTCCTCTACTTAACCAATGCACACTATTATGCAATTCTTTCAATTTTATAGGCACCTCTTCCAGAAAGACCAAGAAGGTGACATTCCTGGCCAGTGTTGTTACCAGTGTTCCCTCACTGGTAAAAAGCTGGAGACCTCTTGGAGCCTTACTGGGACACTTCTGTTGCCTGGGGCTGTACTTTGATAGACTTCCCTCAGTGCAGTTGTTAGACAAAGCCTTGCGATATCTGGTGTTGAATGAATAAAAGACACAGCAAATTGTGTAAAAGTAATGGCGTGCAAAAACAGGAAGACACTTGTAACAGATCTCCACGTCTCAAAGTTCCATCATGTGCAAATGCATGTTAGTTTCTCACCATTATTATATTACACATGCACTCAAAATTGTTTTTTAAAACATAGTTATCAACGATTTGCCTATTGTTTTTTTTATTTCTTTGCAAGCAGGAGTCTGTCACTGGAGCTGAAAAAAGCCACAATAGGCTGGCTCCAACTGCCCGTCAATTCAGTTTATTTGCCAATATGCAGGAGGAGAAATTTAATGAATCATATAAGTAAAGGGTACGGTTTTGAGTGGCTGGTGTTACTACTTTTGTGAATTGTGTGTAGTGTCCTCAAATTGAATAGTGAAGTGTGAGGGTGGCAGTTTTGTTGCTCGTGCTGTTTTGTTTTTGATTGGAAAGGAGTGGGAAACTGATTACAGTTGACAGAATGAGTGATGCCGTTTAGAGGGCAGAGAAATTCCTGAGGAAAACTTGTTTCAGCCCTCCAGTTATTGAACTCCTCCAGGAGTTCACCTTCCAGCAAGACAATGATGATAAGCCCAGTAGTAAAGAAACATTCAAGTCATTCAAAGAGAAACATTTAAAGTGTTGGAATGGCCTAATCAAAAGCCTGACCTCAAGCCATCGGAGAATCTGTGGCATAACTTAAAGAATGCAATTTATCAGCCCAAACAATCCAACCTGAAAGGAATTGCAGCTGCAACTGCTGCAAAATGAGACTCTTCAACAGACTTGATTTTTTTTTAGTAGCTATGTTTGCTTCACAGTAATGAAAAATGTATTTCAGTGGTTCAGATTCTCACATGTAACCTTTTTATGTTCACACAAACAAAAAATCTATGGAAAAAA
Source organism: Pseudomugil gertrudae (assembly GCA_037177535.1). NCBI lineage: Eukaryota > Metazoa > Chordata > Actinopteri > Atheriniformes > Pseudomugilidae > Pseudomugil > Pseudomugil gertrudae. The sequence continues at coordinate 16,207,503 of JBAMHV010000017.1, forward strand.
GTTCTTTCATTTTTTTAAAATTTCTTGCTAAGAATCAATATTGTTTAAACAAGTAATAAGTGATATCAGTTAATAAAATAGTTATAAGGTCAAGCTATTTTTTTATGATAAAAATAGAATGAATTTAGGTAGAACAGGCAGGTTAAAAGGTTAATGGTTCTAGTGGAAAATGCAAAACATGCATCTTTCCATCTCCACACAGAATAATTACATCCACTTCTTGCTTTGCGTCAGTACAAAGCAGTGAGTGCAAGCAGTATAATCAGGCCCACCCTGTAGTATTGAAGAAGCTGTCCCCTGTTATGCAGTTTTGAAATGCTGCAGATGGAACGAACCAGAAAGCTGGAGCACAGCTCCCATCAATCTGCCTTTCAAACCCATAGTCACTGTTTCAGAGAGGGGGAAAAGAAACAGATGTTATCCAGATTTGCAATTTCTTTTATACCTCAGATAGAAATATTCGGCTTAGCCAGAATCAATAAATGCAACAGAAAATTTCTAGGACAAAGAAAGTTTCCACTTAATCGCAGCTCAAAGGTTGAAAGGTTTTATGTATCAAACATGTAAAAAAAAAATCATTGCTTGAGTTTGAAAAAAGTTATAATTACAGTGTGAAAAAGTCAGACCCATCTGTTTCATCCCTTTCATCAAGATTAGGGCAGCACAGTTTGGCATTCATTTAAAATAAGTGGTGTTAAGCTTGTAATATAACTAAAAGACAATAAAATAAAGTTAGAGACTAAACAAAGTAATCTACAAAATTTAATGCAATGATTAGACAACAGATATAAAGATTATATTGTGATGGAATGTAAGTAATAATGAATGTGGTAATCCTGCATCGCCCCAAATTTTATTCTAATGCAGGAGATAAAAATTTCCTGTGATGTAGACAACATTATTGTAATAAAATAATATGATTATGGAGTGGTTTAAAAGTTATGATTACAAGATAACTGCAGTTATCTTTATCCATTTCTTTTATTTAATTAAAAACAGTTTTGTGCAGTTTAAGATGAATGTAAAAACAAACACCTTTAAAAAAAATCACAATAGCCTTGAAAATATTTTATCTTGCCGACTTAAAACAACTGTGATAGTTTTCTTTAAAGTTCTCAACTGTAAAGCATGTCTCTTTAAATATTATTCTTGCTGGGCATCCAGTTTGGTTCAAAGATTCTGCCTCTAGAGACTGATAAACTGTTGATTTAATGAAGTGAAAGAAGTACAGCTGCAGTGAAGGGAACTCACCACTCAAAATCTGTCTCCGTGCACGGGCAGGAGTCTGACATCTGGGAAATATACTGATCTCTGGCCTTGACACATCGAACATTCGCTCCTAGTTTTTGAAAGATTCTCTTCATTCCCATGATGCACACTTCTCCCTGTGATGAATAATGCACCAAAAACATATCAGATTATCTCTTTTTTTGCTTTTTCTTATCTTGCTTTTATTGTGCTCTCTATATATATCTAGATATCTAGATAGATAGACAGACAGACAGAGACACACGGGAGAAAGTGCCGCAGAATGTTCACTGTCTGTAAACTAATTTATGAACAGACTTTCATTCATCAGTGCAGAAATGACTATCATGATCTCTTTGTAGCAGCACAAATTAGCTTGGAAATGCAAACAAACAGGCTTGCTCGTAATCACATTCAGTGCAACAGCATGTTTCATGTGATGCTAACAAAACACTTCCATGCTTATTGGTTATCAGTTCATGTTGATCATGTATATAGTAAACTGTTTTGTCAGAAAACAGCTTTATTAATCTTTATTAAAACTGTGAAATTGAAATTTTTGCAGACACAGCATGAGGAAACTGGAGACTAAAGAATCACAGGGTTGAAACAAGCACTGATGAAATCAGACCTACACAAGTCTTCTTTATTTCGAGCCATGCATAGCTTAAAATAACATGATTTGTTTTGTTCCACAACAACTGATATTTTTAATAAGCTGTACAAATAAATGTATTTATTATTACGGTTATGATTATTGAAAGAACAGGTTGTCACAGGTCATCTAGCATTTCCTCCTATCAAATTAAATATTTACATGTTAACACTCAATATCTTCATTAAACGCCTTCATCTGGCATTTGTAAAAGAAAACAGATCTATATAAAAACTTTGCTAACCTTTATGACATATTCTCTGCTTCTGTTTCACTTCCTCCTCTCACCAGCTACTCAAAGAGCTTTCTTTCTGCTTAATGTAGTGGGGTACCCCAAAGCAAACATACCGCTTCAAAAATAGGCTATTTAACCCAAAGAGCTCTTTAACCACTTAACCCCCGAAAGGAGGACATGGGCAGAAACATCCAATTTTTTTAAATCTGAAAACTTTTTTTGACCCTTTACCAAAAAGAAAACCGTTTTTTCCCCACATAACCTTCTGCTTTCTGACATTCACTAGGGGGCAGTATCATATGGTCAACAACTGAGTTTTGAGTAAAGTTTCTACGATAAAGTGATGCAAAATATCTGAGAGACTATGTTTTAAACATGATGCCTTAGGCCTTAAGGAGTTAAATGTTTCTTATCCTAATTACACACTGTGATGTAATGAGCCACAAATTCATATGCTAGAAGGCAAACAACAAAAATAGTGATGTAACTTATCTTTGTGAGGTTTCAGTTAATTACACCAGCATTCACTTTGGTTGTGTAGGCCAAAATCTATAAAAGATGGATCTTTTTTTAAAATATCTACAACAACTCAACTAAAAAGAAAAAAATAATTAACCAAAACAAAAAGACCTGCATTGGTAAATTATCCAATGTTTCCATTTTAACTCTGCAGGTTGCAAGCTCAGAGTTTATGGCTTCCAATTGTGAAGGGGAGTTAGAACATGAAGAAAGCATTAGCGAGGTGGAATATCAAGTAAAATTGGCTGCAGTTGACCAGCTCAAACCAACACCCAACAGCTTGTGAATTAAGCTTCAAGCTTCTTTCAAGTTATAGAAAGATTGCAATACCTCGTTGTGTAACTGCCAAGTCAGATAGTCTTCAGATGTGCAGCGTTTTTGGAAAATGGAGCGGAAATCAATCTTGACAAGTTGCCACTCAGATCGATGGCTGAAATGACCAAAGACCCTGCAAAAACAAGTCAGGAAAACAAAGTTAAAACATGGGGTAATATTCAGGGTAAATATACAGTACAAATAGCCAGTACAATAACATACTGGAAACAAATCACATATTCATGATTCCTTCATATCTTACGTCATTATGAGGATGTCCTCTCCTGGCTCCCCCAGCACCCCATCAACATAGAGCGGGGAGAAGGTGAAGCTATATTTGTCCCAGTTTCTGCCCTCATCAAAACTCAGCCTGGGGGACAAAAAGCCAGCACAAATGGAGCTGAAGTCAGTAAAAAAATCCTTTGCAGGAAAGCTATCTCATGCCTTGTTTTGAAGATTGAGTACACTCTCTAAAAAGATTCTGTGGAGCATCCTTAGAGGGTCTTACCAAATGTGTCTAATTGGCAGTGGTGTATGTCGAATGGCCACCAGAGATCCTCCTTGATTCAGGAAAAACACACTATACTCCTCCTGAAAAACCTGCACACACAATAAGCTTAGCTTAAAACACATCACACAAAGTATACATCGGTGCCAACATAAAGATTATGCATGCTTTCACATACACAATAAAGAAGAATAAAGCACAACTGTTGTTTTCACAAGCGTCTCAGCCGTGTGAATAAACATAAGCGCTAGCAAGTATCTCTCTCTTTGTTGAATTGTGGAGCCTTAAGCCACTGGCAGTAATCTGTATGCTCCCTTTGTGTTGTTTTTTTTAAAGATCAGAAATGCACAAGGCTGGCTGTCAAACCTCACTTCTTTATTTCTGTGTAAATGTGACTGCAGCACCCAAAACTAGAAAGGAAGAAATGGAAGTTGGCAGTGTGTGCATTGTGTTTTCTTGGTTTTTTTATTCTGATAAAGCCTGACTTAAGTTATATATTATGTAAAATATTCTTTGTATAATACTTTGTAAAAGCTGAAATTAAAAATTACAAATGCTTGAATTTAGTTGTGTAGACAAAAAAGTTTAAACAAATACTTAAAAACTAAACTTGTTGCAGCATTTAGCTCACAGCCTAAAGCCAAACAGTCTTTACAATACCTCTCTCCAGGTGTTTCCAGCATCAGATGTGATGAAGATACTGACATTGGTATTGGTCAGCTCAGGTCCAACCACACCTGAATACGAATCAGTGGAGACAGCATTAGCTCAACACCTTTATTATTTCAACTGAACCAGTTTCACAATACAGCGTTGTCATTTTTCCACTGTGGTAACATAGAACAGATGTGCTGTAAAGACAGATTTCATTTTCTAAATAGCTGTCAGTTGCAAAGGATGGTACTGGGAACAGAGCTAAAAAACACATCTGACTGTGAGTGCTGAGGGATATGATCAAAGAACAACATTAAGTCAAAGAGTGAGCAACAGTTTTGATGTGCAGATTCGAGCACAAATGAAATCTCACCTGATGCTATTATAATTCCTGGAGCCGAATCTTTGCTGACAATGTTTCCAGAGGCGTAGGGGTTTTCTGAAACATGAAGGTGTAGATGCAGCGAGCAATATGGCTGCCAAAAAGCATAAGGAGATTAGTTTGGAGGAGTTCAAATGCAAGAACAAAGAGCTGGCTATAGACCTGATTCATAGTCAGAACATCAATTAATTGTAAATCAATCGTTCTGATGGAGAAATCTGTGCAATGTAGAAATACCCAGAGTGATAGCTTTTTACACACAAAGAAATGTGTACAAATATTATGAAAACCAAATATGTTTTACTATAGATGTTTAGTAAATGTATATCTATATAGATATAGATTTTTACTAAAGATGAATGGTAATAAAGATTTTAAGTTTACAAAATGATAAATCATTTTAATAACATAGAGGGATGCAATCTTTGCAAAGCCGAATAAAAAATATGCAGGTCAACTCATGCTTCTTTTCTGACTTATACTTCAAAGACTGGATATGTTACCATATGCTGCTTTTACTACAGCTTCCAGGATTATTTTGAAGCACATTTCTATAGCACCAGACTTAAAAGCCTTTATAGATGCAGTGGTAAAGATACAATCATGTGAGTTTGTGTGACAGTTTGAATAGCAAGATATTTTCTTCCTCTTATATAACTCTTCCTGTTCTGAGGTGAAATAAATGGCTTGTTTACATTATACCAATCTTTAATAATCTCCGAGCAGGTTTAATTTTATTTTTAGTTAACCGCTCACTAAGTCTGACACTTCCTATTTTCTTTTTATTGTGATCTTTATGATCTTTAAGCAAAATGGTCGGATTCTTCCTTAAAAATAAAAACAAAAAAAATCTGTTTAAATTATTTAAAAGTATTTGCCTTTTTACTTAGTCTAGTTTAATGTATTCAATCTACAGCATGTATCTACTGTCCTGAGCTCAAAACATCATCAACATCATAACCCTAATCATACAAAGAGTAAGGACATATGACAGTCATACATAGTAATGTTTGATATTGGCTTTTTAACCAATATCCGACATACTAATTGTTTCAACTCTTAAATTCCTAAAATTTAAAAAATGCCTCTAGCACTTCAGGACAACACTTGTGTCCTACACCTATGTCCCCTGTTGTTTGGTTTCTTGCTTGTGTTTTATTCTCTGATGATTTGGATAAAAGCTGCTAAAGGAGAATAGAATAGAGTAGAAAAATTCTAATTCCAGTATCAACTGATACTGGTATATTTTGATCTACCCATCCACCCGGTTAAATCAGTCTTGAAGTGTTCAATACAAATAGAAAGTTCTGCTAAATTGGACACATGTTACATCACCCTACTGGAGAGGTCATATCAGCCAGTGGCATATTCAGAACTGGGTTGCTACGAAACAGATTTATTCATTTATTTTGACCATGATACAGCATGGCATGATTTAGCACAGTATTTTTGAGAGATAATAGAAAAATAAATATAAAAAAAGGAGAAAAAAAACATGCATGCACATCCATTTCTTGTCAGTGGCCCACTTACTTGTTCACAATAGATCTGGTTTCCTTGGAGATCGCTTGCTGGAGCCTGAAGAAGACGCCAGTCTCTCCCCTTGTTGTACGTGATATAAGTTTTCACTTGGTTCTCAACAACTTTATTTGACAGGAACACCCCTTTAATCCCAGCAACCTGCAAGCATGAGAGGCAAGCAGCGGTAAGGGGGAAAATAACAGAAAAGCAAGGAAGAAACTAACTAAATTATTCAAACTTAAGTAAAGCTGAGACCCTAGCTTGGAGAGGAAGAGATGTCTGAGTGTGATAGCTATTCTGACATCGAGCACTATTTTGGACCATCTGTAGAACTGTGCAGAATCAAAACAACATATGGCACAGCCCTGAGAAATGTCTTCCTCTTTGTATGTGTGCATAGATATGCAGACTTGCATACAGTGAACACTTCAGTTCACATTTCTCCTCCATTTTGAATATAATTTTTCATAGTCAGGAAGAGCATTTGATAAACATGAGCATGTGTAGAGGTCATTTCAGCCACTGCTGGTGGAATGCTCAGGTGTGTATGAGTAGGAACATGATACTTTCAGTACTGGCTGAGGATGAGAATAATCGAGAGTGAGGCGTACGTGTGCATTCCCTGCAACCTCACAGTTTATCTGTCAAAACAGATATATGTTTGGGGCACAAGTTAAAACTAGGCTGCAGTGCATCTATGTGTTGTGTGTTATGTTCAGTTGCAGTCAAAATTATTTAATAGCCACTGCAAATGAGATTTATTGGCTAAATGTTCAAACTATAGGTGTTTGCAATAAACAAATCAAACAAGATCCATTGAAATAGCTCAACAGAACTAATGGGATAGGTGACTTCTCCAAATTCAACAGAAAAATGGTACTTTTAAAAACCACTGCAGTCTAACATTGTTTAACCCCTTCACGACCAGCATTTTTTGTTCTTAGTATAGCACCCTTTTGCTTTTATGACCTGCTACAAACATAATGCATAGCCAGACACCAGCTTCTGGCAGCATTCCTGTTGAATCTTAGCCCATTCCTAATGCACAAAGGTCTCCAAGTTCACTAATATTTTTTAGTTTGTATGCTGTAACTGACTTTCTCAGTCCCACCAAAGATTTTTAATGTGATTGAAGTCAAGAAACAGTGATGGTCATTAAATTCTTTTTGAAACCAAGCTTCGGTGGGCTTTGAGATAAGCCCTGTTAAAGCCCTGTGGAGGCCCTGTTGTCCTGATGGAAGGTCCAATGGTTTCCTCCCAAACAGCATAACATTTTCTCTCAGGATTTCCTGACACTTGAAACCATATTGCCCTCCACATACAGTGGGTTTCCAGTGCCAGAGGAAACAAAGGAGCCCCAGAGCGTCACTGATCCATCGCCATGCTTTTCACATGCTTCATTCTTCCTCCTCCAGACATACCTCTGATCCATAAGCCTGACGAGTCTCAATTTTGTTTCATTGTTCCACAGGCCAGCATCCCAACACCTCTTTGGCTTATTTATGTAGGGTTGAGCTAATTGGAGATGACTTTTCCTGTGATTTTGGGGCGTTAGTAGTGTATGTCCTGGAATTCGGGCATGGGCCTCCCAGTTTGTGCGCCTTACTGTGCAAACCTCAGTGTCTGCTGCCACCAAGTCTCTTTGCAGGTCTTTTGAAGTCATCTGAGGGTTTTTGACCACCTGCCTCCTCAAATATCTGACAGCTGCCATAGATAGCTTCCTCTTTCTGTCATGTATGAGTAGTGTAGGAACTGTTCCTTGAACTTAAGGTGGGTGAACTATGCTTCTAACTGTATCTCTAAGAGCACTCAATGCTTCGGCCATCTTCTTGTATCCTTGCCCTTGTTTATGTAAAGCAATAAGCTTGCCTCTGAAACATACAAACCAATATCGCAACAAAAAAAATAGGTATTTGAGGTGTTCCATCTCAAGCACACCTAATGCAACTAATAAAAATCTAATAATTGCTACACATGGCCACACCTGATTTGTGTGCTCTTACATGTGCTTGTATTCAGGGGTTGACTCTGCATGGGTCAGTGAAGGTGGCATTTCTGTTGAATTTAGAGAAATCTCTAAAAACAAAAAAAGTTCTTGATTTATTTGTTTATTGCAAACAGCTGCTAGTTTGTACATAAAGCCAATATGTCTAAATGGCAGTGGTAAGTTGATTAATTTTGCCTGCAACTGTGTCTAAAGTCAGAAGAGACAAATGCTTTCTCTTCACAGGTTTTCTTTGTGATGCATACGATAGTGAGGATAAGGTTTGCAGAATTAAACCTCATGTGAATTTCACCTAAATCACTCAGTAGGCAGTGTAGAGCTTGCAGGAATATTGCACTTAAACTGTGATACGTATTTACATACTTGAAGCCAGAATGTAGCATGAAAGTAGCTATCAATTGTGTTGTAACTGCAATGTGAACAAATATCTGATTTGAACACCCTTTGTCCTGTTTAATAAATTCTATGAAGGATTTTAATTGTAACAATTGTGTATTAAAATTCTTGATTTTTTAAAATGTGTTTAAACTTATTTTTGACCACTCATTTGGAAAAGAATAGAGTTTTTTAGCTTTGATAATAATTATATATTTTTTTATAATAGCTTTGGGATTCAAGAATCTTGTTAGGAATGTCTCTCAGAATTTTATATTGAAATACAAAGTACCTAGTATTTTGTATACATGGTATTTTACAGTGTACCAAATATCTGCTGATGAAAGGCCTGGCCTATAGGAATGCCCGCCAGCATCAAACTCAGCCATGCAGCTGCATTGCATGCATTATGAGCTGCTTCTTTTACAGTAGTACTGATGATGTTATTGATGGCACCGTCCCAGATGACAAAGTTACCAGTTTCTTTGACACTAATGCACCTTTATACTACTGGAGATGTACAAGGTAAACAAAAGCCACATGCTTCTTATGCTCTTACTATAGGAGCATGCATTTTTCAGGATCTCCAATAAGTATTTGAAACCCTACTTTATCAGACCACATTTTGTCTTTGCCTTAGTCCATTTTAAATATAATTTTTGCCCACAGAAAAGAGCTGTGTTGTGGGATCAAGCTTAATAATGGTTTCCTTATTGCACAGAGTATCTCAATCTGCATTTGAGGATAGCCTTGTGAATTAAGTTCACATAGTATGGGAGTCCATACAGTCATACCTATGACAGGAACACATCTGTTTTTAGTTCACTGCTGCCTAAAGATGACACATATTCAGTAATAAAAATAGTTTTCTGTGATCTACTGTGAACCACGTATTTAAAAACAGTTGGAAAAATAGTCCAACTGTTTTAATTACACAGTTACCAGTTTTAAATACCACAGTTTGATATTTTGGTATATAAAGCTCCTATTTCACCAACTTCATGGAAAAATACAGATTATGTGAAGTTGAGTACATAATTATGCAATACTGCAAAATAAAAAAAAATAATTGATCATTTCTTAATTTACAGATTGTTGCTCAAAATAACGATTTACTTTTATCTACAGTATTTTATCCAAGTATGAATTAATTGAAAGTATCTATAAACATTTAAACAGAGGTTTCAGCACAGTGATGTACGTATTGAGATGGACATTCCTCAGTTATAGAAAACCTATATTTTCATGACAGTAGGACCACCATGGCAGAGATAAATCATACCTCATAAAGATCTATCATGATATTGTCTTCTGGACCTCCACTGCTGACAACATCCTCCAGCACCAGCGTGAAAAACAGTCCTCTGGATTCAGACATGTACAGGTTGTAGGAGTCATTCTGGTGCCAGTCCTGAATTGCTGCCACCACCTGGTTGTCATCTGTGCTGATGATCTGCAAGTCCTAAATATATGGAATTCATCAGCGGATGCGTCTGTGTGTGTTAGTCATCAAAACAAAAAAACATGATTGGAAAATGAAAGAACAAAACAGATAATAGAAAAATGTACACAAGGACGTGCACACAGTAGCCGTGCCAGAGAAATTAAAAGGCATTTGTCTCTATTAACATCTGATAGCTACAGTTCACAGCTATTACCATCTCAGACACTTCCTGCTACGCACTAAAAATGAGGATAGGCTCCATTTCATTTAACTGATTTCTTTATACAGAATGAAGCATTGTAGGTGATATGTGTCCTTCTCAAGGAGATTTCAACAATATATACGGCTGGATGGATGAATGGACTCTTTGGCAGATTTATTGAAACAACACTGCAGGCACTAAAGCTCTCCTGTTATGACAATGACTCTCAAACTGACTCTCAGATCTCAAAACCACCCTGCTGTGCTTGTGATAAATGTAAATTAGTGACAAAGATAATTAAATGAACCATTCTGCCTTAGCAAGTTTCTTTAAAGTTCCAGGGAGTTACTGATGCCCAACTGGAGATTCAGTTTTTCAGTAAATATCTGTTAAAACAGATGTGAGGGAAGCAGAGGTAATACATATGGGTCTGAAATTAACAGAGATCTAAGGCTGTGATTATGTAAAACTGAATCAACTTCAGGAAAATAATAAAGTGGGGAAAACTTTTCAGTAAACTGTTGACAAACATTTTGACTTAACTGGAGCAACCTTGCTTAAAATGATCTTAGATATAAAAGCACAGAATGCTAAACAGCTTTACGGTGTCCTTACCTTAGGGAGGGTGTATTTAGGTAGTTTCATTGGATAGAAGGCATTCCTTTTATATGAAACATAATGGACGGACTGGCCGCCAACTGGCACCTTTAACACACATGTTAAGGAATTTTTTAGAGAACACGATCATCACATTTCAACTATATTAATGTAAGCACTGACTGCCACAAACTTCTTTTAAAATGTAAAATAACTCAAACCATCATTAAAACCCTGAATTTGCCATTAATTGGGACTTTGTACAGTATGTTGTCACAGAGTGTAGTTACAGAAATAAAAACAGGGATCTCAGTTTCAGCACAACCTTTTTTCTGCATACTGGTCCCTTTAAGTTAATAAAAAAAAAAGCATAGCTGTACATTAAGATATGGCTGACCGCATTGATTTTACAGCTTTTAATTGTATTTTAATGAAGCCAGACCTTGCAATAAAAAACCCCACCTGGATAAATACGTATTCATCCTGAACCACGAGGGAATTAGGGATGATAAATCCAGGGAAGGGCTTGCCTTTGTTTCCATCAGAACAATTTTGAAGTTTGCAAGTAATGTACTGCGACCCTGTGGGTAAGCAAGAAATCAGTTCTAAAAATACCACAAAGACAGAAACAAACAATCCTCTATAGCCTGCAATCAAGGTCTCACATGGCTTGCGTTCATGGCATTAAGTGAGACAAGATTTTGGAGGCCAATCTTTATCCTTGCTAATAGATAAAATAGGAAGAGCTGTCCCAGTCTCTTAGCATCAGCCAAATGAAGTAGTTTCCTCAGGGATGGGACATACAAGGCTATATAGAAGTCCCTCAACGTTCCTCCCTTTGGCAAAGAAAAGAGCCAAATCACATCTAAAAAAAAAAAACCTTCAAAAAATGCCCTAACTTAATCAGTCTCCAAAAAGCTCATTTGGATGGGGAGAAAAGGTTTTTGAATAGCAGTAATTCCTCAGCATCAAATTCAAGTTTAAAGACTGGAAAAACTATTCTTATTAATGTGTAATTTTGCATTTATTCAGTCTCCAAGGTAACATGATGTCATAACTCACGTCCATCTGAGATGCTGATCTCCAAATGAATCATTCCTTGCTCTTTGTCCAATCCCAATCTGGACCTGAAAAATAATCACGACCATTTAAGAAGCATTGTGGATTCTATTAAAACCAGGGTCTGTTGTGTGTTAATATCTCATTCATCTTTGAACTTGTGACACCATAAAAAGAAAATTGTTACTACCAACTAAAGTCTGCTCAGAATGTGATTTCACCTTGAAAGTTTGTCAAATCTTCTTTTGTCTATTTCTGTCTCAAAGCTTTTTAAGCTCTAGTTAGGTTTTCTTGTGGATAAGATCAAACCAATGCTAATTTTGTCTCAAGCAAACACAAAAGGTCAGAAAATAAAGTCAACATATCAGTTTTACTAAGAGATTCTTACAATGCCAATTATTTTGTTTAATCGATTACAAATGCAATGCAACTATCTTTTTAATACAGAATGTTGTGTTAATGCTAAGCACCTATTTATGTTTCAGTTCGATTAGCATTTAAATGGTATTCTTTACCACAAAAACACACAGTATCCCATTGTTTTTTTATTGTATAATTTAACTAGGTTTAGTTTAATACATAATTTGTTCAGTAAAACTGTGTACTTTTTTTTAATCAATTCATCAAATGTTATGGTGCATCCTGCTGTACAAAAAAATACCAGATTCAATGTCATCATTTTTTAATGAATGTTGTAGTTTATGACCAAAACTTAAATATAAACATAGTCATTGAAAACAATCATGTAAACACAGCATGGAAACAAAGACCCAAGAAGAGTTTTTGTACGTGGGGTCCTAGAATTACATAATGTGCTTCATGACAAGTTATTTAATATATTTTAAGACAAGATTGAATCTAAAGTTCAACCTGGTATTAAGCCCCTGTGATTTGCTGCCTGATGAGAGTTATGCAAAAACAACACGTTTTACAGCAAGACAGTGTAGCATCTTTATTAGCTTTTACAAAAGCATTGACTGCCTGCTCACGGTCCAGCGATGCTGTGCAGGGAAACCATAAATAATCATTTCCATCTTCATTTATAATTTAATAAATACTGCATGGTGGCACATAAATAAAAGAAACATGCTAAATTACAAGAGTGCACAATGTGCTAATTAAATACACAAAATAAACTAAGTCTCCTAAGACAACTTCATTGTTGCACTTTCAGTTTAGTTGATTATTGAACTGAACGGTCCAGTAATCTGTAAGCCTCAGACATTGCTGCTTCTCACTCTCTCTGACCTTTTGGCCTAATTGTAGACAGTCACTGCTAAAGCCAAATAAAGACACTTAGCTAAATAATTACAAGTCTAGCCACAAATCTGGCCACAAAATTACAGTTGCATATACAACTAAAGACGTTTTTTCATAAACCATTCATTGAATAAGCCTGCAAGGGTAGTAAGCAAGTATTTACACACAAACTTAGAGAAAATGCAGATCAACCTAATTTTTTCAATGATCATTTTCTTTGTTTTTACCACTACACTGAACTTCAGTCAGATCATGAGGTTTACTTAGGAAAACAAATTTCTGACTATCATATCTGTGAGCTCTGCTTCCATCTGTCCAGTATAAATATCAAGATACATAATTGAAGAAAAATTATTAATAATTTTCGAGGACATTTCAGTGATAAAAGGTTGTGTGAAAAAACTATTAAAAAACTGAAAAATAAGCAGTTATTTCAATGTTCTTGTGACATAAAGGAAGGAAATGAGTTGTTTACCATTCTTTCAGGGTTAATAATACAATAATTTAATCTCCTGCAGTGCTCATCTTGTGTGAAACACACTTCGCCATTTCATTCACTTGAAGAAGAGATTTTTCATGGAACCTGTTAAGTGCAGAGCAATGGAAGTGACCACTTGTTGTATTAATAGTAGCTGTTGTGACAGAGGATGGGTTTCTTCTCATTTTCCATACTGCGTCTGATCTATGATATAAAAAGCCCCGATCCTGCTTCCCTCAGCACTCTGTAATTGCCTCACAGCTCCATCTCTTTTAATGGACTTTCTGTCAAATACTTCATCCAATTCTATCAGTGAACAGCAGCCTCTGATCTTAAATAAAGCCACACAATGTTACAGTGTGCTGTCGCATAACTAACTCACAGTGCTGCTGTAAGTCTGTAGAGTGGTTGCATATCAATGTGTTTTTGTAAATAATGCTGATTAGATTTATTTTAGACAAGTTGGTGAGTGTGGGATGGGTTGAAACTTATTCTTTTAATGTGAAATGGCCTTTAAGAGCCTTTTTCTGACTTGTTTTGGTGATTTTTGTACTTGGGCAAATGTAATAATGCCTAAATGGTACAAATAAATGCTGCCTTTGATCCATTCGTATTACTTTACCAGATGATACCAAAATATAATAAACAATAGTTGCTGTTACATGTTCCCCCATTCAGAATTAATTATTCAAATTAGATAAATCCTAAATCAGGGGTGCTCAAGTCCGGTCCTCGAGATCTACCATACTGCAACTTTTATGGCGCTTTTCCACTAGTACCTACTCCACCCGGCCTCACACGATTATACCCAGAAACAGAGCGTTTCCATCAGGATGTGTC
>JBAMHV010000017.1:16258369-16292459 GCA_037177535.1 Pseudomugil gertrudae
CTGTGTGTGAAGCCCTTTGAGATGACTTTGTTGTGATACTGGGCTATATAAATAAAATTGAATTGAATTGAATTGAAAATAAAAATGAACAGACTACAGAGAATGAGCCTAAAAGTGTAACTTTTGGTGTTGTAATGTCAAAAAGTTGTGCATTTTACTCTAATTTCTAATCTTAAACCAAACCTCATCAGTTGTATTTCACCCATTACTCTACTATAACCCAGCCATAATCCTGTTTCAAAAGGAAAGGCCGTGTGATGGACTGGTGACCTGTCCAGGGTGTACCCTGCATCTTGCCTGCTTATTGCTGGGACAGTCTTCAGCTTCCCAGTGACGCTGAATTGGATCACAGATCCAAAACGAATGAATGAAAGAAAGAAAAGGAAAAATAACAGTATCCAAAAATTAATAGGTCTGGAAATGGTATGTTTCATGGGCATGGACAGCATGTCAGAGGGAGAGTAAATTTTAACACTTATAGCTTTCTCTTCCTGCGTGTGTAGCCTTCGGCAAAATCTAATTTTTTGTGATACCCCAGACAAAAGCCTGGGCGAAGCCATTTGTAAGAGGAAGCTTCTGGACTCGGGGTGAAGTCATTTTAGGATAAGAAATGTGCACAATATTTCAGACGATGACGCTGTGCTCTTTACAGAAATGGACACCCTGGAAATTGATGCCATAGTGATTCGTACTACAATTAGTTTAACAAATCTGATTCCAAAGTAATGACTTCAGCTAGTCAGAGGAGGTAGAGACAGTCTGAAATACAAAACAAACTTGACTCTTTAGTTGAGGACATTATGGCTACAAATGCTGGCAGTGGGTTTAAAAAAATTATTTCACTTGTAATTTAAAACGAAAGAAATCCCTTGTGTCCGCTTAAACATTGTGTAGCAATGATGGAAATCTTGGCAACCTGCGGAGCCTCCCGTCCTTTAAACGTTGTCACGTTGACTTGTTTTATTGACCAACTCACTGGAAAGATCATTAAGAGGAAGCTCTTTGGTAATACACTCACATACTGTATCATACTGTATAAATATTATAAATAGAGTGTATACATGTTTGCAGAATGTTCTGGAGGGTATATTCAGAAGATGTCCAGGATTAAACCAATCTTCATTTATAAAACTGAATTAATGAAACAATTTTCCTCACAGCAGAAGTTGCAGATCATATGTGGTCTTCATTAGCTTCCTGTCGCAGAACCACAACCATGGGGCAAAGACTCACAATCATTAATTATAGATGTAGCTATTCCATCTGTTTCCTTAATTAGCAAATTAGTCATAAATCCCAGTACTCTGTGGTGCTGTTGATTAACAAATATTAACGGCTGATTGTTCATACATATTAACTCCAGCTTTGGGTCCTAATGCAAATATTTGTATTTGTTATTTCTCTTTGCTTTTATAATGTTATTCATGATTCCTTTATTCTACAAAAAGTGTGTCACATTCCACATGTAAATTATCCTTAAAGCAGTATCCTAATATATTATGAGGATGGATAATCTTATTACACAAAGGCATGTAGGATCTTCTGAGGACAGCAGAGTTAGCTTGTTATGTTTCAGACTTGTTTTTCAAGTTAGAATTAATAATAATATTGTATTTTTGCTGCATTTCTGACAGCAGGGTGCCTGTCAGAAAGACATGTGAATGTGTGAATGGGTGCCATCCATGCTTTAGAAGATTATATGCATGTCTGATCACCACCTCTGATTCTGCTCTGATGAGAGCAGATTTGTGTGATAACAGAAGTGGTTCTTCACCTGACAGCAGAGTGACAGTGGATAGTTTCAGTAGAACAAAATGCATCTGTGTTACACTAGAGAATATTGTTTTGTCTTTTTTCCAAAAATGAATGGGTATTTCAAAAGTCCAGATACAGTGGTTTCCATCTAGTGGCAGAGCTTCATCATCCAGCCTTTTCTTTTAGAGATTAAAGGATGGTCATGCTGTTAACCCATGCTCCAGCTAAAGGGCATAACCCTTCCACCAGATCACACAATGAAATCAGGTACCTTTCTGAGAAACAGAAGGTCGAAAAACTGACTAATTTGCATAGTTACTTCTACAACGATCTTTTCAACACAAAGAATAAACATCTTTGGCACGTTGTTTCTGCATGAGCTCTTTTTTTATAACTTCTGTTATTATTCAAAAGTGCTGAACAGTTTTTAAACCAGCAACTGTACCTGCTTACTTTATTGTATTAGGTCACATTGCTTGATTTGTAAGGTTACCTTTTTATTTTTTGTTTACTGTTTAACCAAAAAACATACTGACATTTATCTGTTTCCTCCAAGAGGAAAAATACATCTTTCTCTGCTAAAGATTTATTTTTTTATCTATCTATTCTATTTTTTGTAATACTTAAAAGTTAATCTATTTGGCCAGTGGTAGGCTGCTGACTTTATTGACTGTAAGTGCAGAACAACACATAGTAAAAATATTCTCATGTAATCTACTCTTTCTGCTCCCAATTTCTCTCCAATACTGAAATCTTCTAAAAATGGGTTTTACATTCTGCATCCCAGCAGCTCAGCCTTGGAAGCAAAACGTCATTTCAGAGTTCCCCTTGTAAAGCAGGTGTTGCTGGATCCTCCTTCCCTGATTTAATTAGTTGTAGACAGGCACATGAGAAAAAGAGAAGGTCATTTTTGTTGTTTAGGATACAGATAAAGGCTGCACATCACTAGTAACCACTAATGAGGTCATTGAAGCCTTTTCTGTTCTAAAGGCCATTGCTAACTTAAAAATACTGAGCTCTGCACCATAATAAGGCAGCCGGGAGGAGTGGGAACTCCCACACAGTGCATCAGTAATTCACTCTTATTTTCAGGAATGTCATTTTTGAGTCATGCGAACTAGTTGAAGAGAGACATCTTCTAGACATTAATTATTAACCAAAGCTTATATCACAACCGCACAGATCAAAACAGCAAGCTTGTAAGATACTACAGGGCATCTCATATATTTTAGTGCTGCCAGAGAAACACAACCCTAAAACAGAAAGGTTAGGCGTTGAAATCTGAGTCTGAGCTCACGAGTCTTTGTAATTTCCCTGACAGGTACACGATATGGCAAAGCAACACTGTAGGGTATGTGAGGCTATCTTTGTACTCCTCCATCAGAGGCAGATGATTTTGCACCACAACAGAACAGGGTTCCTGTGAAAATGAATATTTTATGACATTGCTACCAGGCTATGATTTGTAGGTTAAGAGTAGATTTGCATTATAAACTGCCTATACAGAAAAAAAGCATTATAACCCTAGATATGTCTTAAAACACATGTAGCCATAAATGTGTTCTGTGTTCACTGTTGGTTCCCCTGAGGTCTAATATCACAAGACAGGTAAAACTATTTACTCAAGGTTAAAGGCTCACAATGTCCTGAACCAGTAGTGTCACATTAATCATAAAGAATGTTGCATTTCTGCCTAAACTCACTCTCACTCTGCTGCTAGTTATAAGGAAAATTAAAATATATATGTTTTAAAATATTAGAAGTAAAAATCCTCTTTGTAAATTCATCAGTAAAGCTATCTTTATTGTACATTCCCATCTGAATTCCCATTAAAAAAACAAAAAAAAACAACTAAGAGAATGACCTGTGGCTGAGGTTCAGCAGCACAAAATAACCCCCAAAAAAATAGGCCAGCTGACCCCAAAACTGAATGAATGACCAGGTTTTTCCAGCTGTAGTGTTTTCTTTTTCATAGCTCAAACTTCATGACTTATTTCAATATGTAGATAGGTAAACTTCAGACTTTAACATCATTGAAATTATTTGAGATGTTGCGGGAAAAGACTTTACCCAGCTGTCCAACTCTGTCATCATCAGTGAAAGCTCTTAGTGAAAATTTAATGGAATCTGGATGGAGATGAATGTTGCGGCACAAACGGCGCCCCAGCAATATTATATGTGCCATAATTAAAGCTAAACGTAGTCCAGATATTTAAGATATCAGTGTGTGAAGGTTTTTATTTATTTTTAAGGAGGAGCAGGCAACATTTTTTGATGATTTGATGCACCAAGTAAGAATCTAATGTATTTGACATCTTTCAGTTGGACAATCTAAAGGCAGGCTTTGAGAACTATCCATCCATTCATTTTCTACCACTTTTCCCTGAATGGCATTGTGGGGGGTTGTGGGAAGGGGGGGGACAGGTCCCTGGACCCTGGACAGGTCACGTCCATCACAGGGCCAACACACAGAGACAAACAACCATGCACACACACATTCACTCCTATGGGCAATTTAGAGTCTCCAACCAGCCTATCCCCAAAGGTGCATGTCTTTGGACTGTGGGAGGAAGCCCGGGTACCTGGAGAGAACCCACGCTAACACGGGGAGAACATGCAAACTCCTCACAGAAAGATTTCTGGTTCGATCCCTGCCCCAACTGAGGCTCGAACCAGCAACCTTCTTGCTGTGAGGCCACAGTGCTAACTGCGCCACCGTGCAGCCCGCTTTGAGAACTATTGTGAGACAAAACATTAGAGGTGAAATGAATAATGTAGAGCCATTTCTTACTAAGAAACCTGGACATGTGCCCCAAGGGGAGGCTGCGTCATTCTGTAATACCTTGCAACCTGTATTAGGTGTTTTAGCAGCCTGTGGGGATCACCATTTTCCAGTACAACAAGCTTAAACAGTTAAAACAGATCATCCATCCTTGTCTTTGTGCTATGATGTGTGAATGTTATAGTGTATTTATCTGAACAGTAGGCTTCTGTTATTAGTTGATGTTTAATGTTTGTTGTTTTGGTTACAGTCCCAGATATAGTGCTTTGTAGCAGAATGAGTGGAAAGCCATGTGAACTGAGGCCTTCTGCCTCTGCTTTTCTCAGCCTACTCAATCTTTATCCACAGAAGCTGTCACTCTCCACCTTGTGACATAAACTGGAACCAACTCAGATATTGGATGCTGATTTGCATTTTGTATCGAGTTCTTTGGTTCAGTGCCAGCAAGAGCATAAAAAAAATCTCTGCCTGCCAGATATGGAGGACCCTGATTGAAACTGTAGGCAGAGTGGATTCTCTCTCTGTGTGCTCTCTATATAGAGCTCATTAGCTGGAAAGACCTGTGTGCATTGTTCCAAGTCTGCAGAGTCAGCGAGAGAGCCACTCATCACTCTGCAGAATCCCAACTTCTGCACATCTGGCCTGGCAGCTTCAGGGTGACCTGTGCGCACCCACAGAAACACACACATGCACATGCAAATTCCATCATAGAAGCAAAACGTGAACATTCACTAGAGCACAAAGAGCATCCTGATGCCTGAATGCACATAATCTCCTGGCTGATCATGCATGCATTGTGCAGATAGAGCTCTGAGTATGAACAGCACTATAATGTGAAAGACTACACACACACACTGTCCCAGACACACACCTCCATAAACGCACTGTGCAGTTTTGCTTGTTATTTACTGGTCATTTTACTTCAAGTTCAAGTAGCCACCCCGAGAATTGAAGCTGCACTTAGGGACACTGTAACAGCACTTTTGCAGCACATTGCCAAGAATCTCTGACTTAGCTGTCAATCTCTACTCATTAAAGTGTTAATTTAACTCCACCAGGGTTAACATGTTGAAATTCTACTTAAATGAGTCACTTCTTTGTCATTTTTGCTTTCAGTAAGCTGATCCATACTCCAACACGTGCAAAGAATTTTTCAGCTGCATACATGTTTATCATTTTCAGCTATTTTCCCAAAATTCTATAGGAGAAAGTAAGCAGCACACAAGTGACTCGAGAATGGCACAAGAATAAAGACAAGTTAAAAAAAATGTATCTGTTCAAGGGAGAAATGTGTCTCTGTTGGGAGCATGTCAGTGTGCATTCTATTGGCAGACTTTTCATTGGACTACATTATTTCAAGATACATTGAGCTTTGAAAGGAAAAAGAAAGCAATCTGCCAGATATTGACTCCTATTTCAGTGTAAAATAATTAGACTTTCTGGAGCCATGGCTTCCCATTCAAAAGACAAAATTAATCAATTGAGTCCATTGGAGCAGCTTTCAGATAATACTACTTACACAGAGCTGTCATTTAGGATAAAACCCACCATTAAAAATCCAAACTTTTGAGTCTTATTGTTTCCGATTGCATTGGTAAAGCTATGTCCGAAGCCGCCTCACAGTTTAGACTGGGAGGTACAATTAGATCAGGACTATGATGCAGATGTGAAGTGAGAAAAAAATCAATAGTAACCACCTTGTTCCTGCCCTAATGATACACAAGATTACATCAATTATGGGTAGCGCATTATGTATAATTCCCACATTTCACTTTCTCATCTTTTTTCATGGAGTCTATGGAGCAGAAATAAATACAACAGGCTACACCAGAATCCCTTAAATATGATTGCACCGCTGTTGTCAAAGACTTAAGAAGGGGTAGATGACCAAAGAGTTCACAAATAAGGCACAGTAGCTCATTCAGCAAGCTTTACTTTATTGATTCTGTTGCCTCTGACAGTAAAACAAACAATCTGAAAGGCTCAGAAGCTTAGAGGAAACCTAGACATTTGATTAAAGAAGATTGACTAGAAGCTTAAACATGAACCAACCAGTAATCCCACAATAAAGCTTTACTTTCACTTTTTTTTATGACTGTGAGGTCAGCTACCCTGATCACTATGTGCTGTTTAAAACGTCTGTCATTTTTTGGAAATAAGCATTAGCTTTAATTGAAGTTTTATATACACTGTCTGGCCCAAAAAGACGTAGGCACCAAACAAAAGGTCACACTAATTTTGTTAGATCATATTTAGCTTTGATTGCATTGGGTAAGTTTCTGCAATGATGAGGATGAGAGAGTCTGACCTCGGAGCAAAGCCTTCTCCAGCACATCCCAAAGACTCCACATGGAGTTCAGGTCTGATATGGTGGCCAATTATGTCTCATGCTTCCCGATTACTCTTTCATGATTGATTAACTATGTTATCAGCTAAGACATAATCCACTAATAGAATAATCTTTATTCAATATATTCAGTCAACTGACCTCATTCTTTGGGCACCTGACCAACTGCAGCAACCCTAGATTATAAACTGCCCCCACAGATTTGTACAATATGAAGTACAGATCTGCATTAGTTCAAATACGTATTTTCTTACTCTCATGCTCCCATTACTGTAGAACTGGGTAAATCTGGACTCAGACCACAGGATTTTTTTTCCATTGCTCCAATCAGTTTTCTCCAGCAAGTTTAACTTATTAGTGTTTTTATGGTTACAAGGTTGTTCAGTCCAAATCCATTGAGTTCCCTTCACATTGTACGTGTGTAAATGCTAACACGCTAATAAACATAACTGTGAATTTTGCTGTTTTTTATTTCTTTTAACACAAGTGATTGCTGATCGTGATAATTCAGGATTTTTGTCCCACATTTCATCCTTAAAAACAATGGTTCCCCATTCCCCATGTTTAATAACATGACAGTTCTTGATCCAGTTTCAGTAGTTTCTGAAATATCTTTTGATATTTTCTCTGCATGATAAATAAAGATGATTTCACCCTTTTTAAAGAGACTAACAACTTTTCCACGACCATGGGGATGTGGCTTTTTCTACATAGTTCTATAAGAAATTAAAAGGTACCGTATTTATTGTGTGACCCATTGGCGCTCTCTGTGGGACATTTTAGTGTTTCTGCTTGATATATGCACATCTTTTAACATACTACTCAATATCACACTGTATGTCAGGCCAATAAAATCTCTCACGAGCAAGATGAGAAACTTTCTCTGCCCCATGTCCCATCTTATTGTGGATTTGAGAAAAATGGGTTTCAACCCTTTCAGGAAAAAAGAGTTGCTTGTGATCAGTGTGTCTATACAAAATCCACTCTTCCTCCAACCTGTTCCATTCATACAGGAGTCTCCGTTTACCCTAATTTCTCTTGTCTCTTTCATTTGGGCTCCATCTGTTTTGTTTTAACACCACTTCTTTGATTGCCTGATCCTCCTGTTGTGCAGCCTGGATGTTTTCAGGTGCAAATGGCAGAGGTGTGTCCACATGGCACATGATCTACGTTTCCATCACCCAGCTGAAGGGTTGCCATCGAAGGCACATCATTCTCACGCACTGCCTTGTTACCATACCAGACCGCAGGCACCAGTTCAGGTGACATGCTCTGTGTGTGTTCTGGCATAGTGTCTGGAAATTTTAACGGGAACCTTGACAAGGTGTCAGCATAAACATTAATTTTTCCTGGTCTGTACGTTATGTCAAAGTGAAAATCAACCAGTTCTCCCACCCACCTATGCCCAACAGCGTTCAGTCTTGCCGTGCTAAGCACATAAGTCAAGGGGATGTTATACAGTAAATGTTGATGTACAGTATAGAAAGCCCCCAAATGTGTTGCCTCTCTGATCTGGCAGGCGTCACAAGAGGTGTAGTAATAACTGTTGAGAGAGACAGAGGTCAGAGCTTACGGTCAGGTGGAATTTATTTTGCTCCTACAAAATCAATCAAGATACCCACCAAACGTAAGGAAATATCCTCAACTGATCATCTCTTTGAGACTGAGAGAGAAAAGTGCATAACCAGAATCAGTTATTTTAAGAACTACATAAATTATACTTTTTTTTGTTTGTCTTTGTTGAAGGTTCATACTGTCTTCTTTTTAAACTTATTTTTTACTGTTCTTTTGGTAATACAGAAAGTTTTTATATACATATATTATACATTTACACTGTAATTCCATTTCTTTAACAATCACACACATACTTAAACCACAGAGTAAATAACCAGACTAAATGTCTTTTCAACTATACATTCAGTGCATATATCAACATATTTATTAATTATGTTCCATTGGGTGACCTTCATTGTTAGTTTAACTCAACTCAAAATCAGTCAAAGCTGTAGGCCAAAATTGTCTCATAAATGTCAAGTATAACAACAGGTAACCTACATATACAGTTTCTATACACATATGTCGTTAGTTTTTGTTGTTGTAACGCAGCTGTTACCCTGCATATGATTCCTCATGCACATTTGCTCTTTAAGCCTAAGTAGTAACGTAGAAGTAACGTAGCTCTGTCTGATGTGACATCACGGGGTGGGCGGGGTAATATGAGGGTCTCTCTGGCGGTTCAGTGCCGGTGGGGCGGATGAGCACGTAGAGCTGAGAGCAAGCCATAGTAAGCTAATCCCAGTACTGGGTAAGAGACCTCACAGCAAGAGATGAGTGGTATGACAAAACTATAGTATGGTGCATGTTGCAAAATGCATCTTATTATCATAAATATGCATAGGATACACTGTGAAACAGCAAATATAGCATAATATAGGACCTTTAAACATTAGTTAGGCAACAAAGAATCTATTTGTCAACCGTAATTTAGCAATTTTGTTTAGCAGAGACTAAAACTTTTCTTGAGACAAGGTCCAAAGCTAACAAATTTTATGCACATGAATGTTAAATCTCTTTTTTGTGCTTAAATCTAGTATCAATGTAATGTTTTTTTTTTTACTTAGAAATGTTTCTTATGTGTTTGTGCAAAACAAACTGGTGCAAAATAATTGCAAATTATATCTAAATATTAAGGTAAAAAAAGAAGTCCAAAAGTAACCCAAAAAATGTACTGGAGAAAAAGAAAGAAAGTATTTAAAATAGTTTGATTCAGATAGGAGACATAAAAAGACTAAATACTTGAACTAGTTCACTAATATAATGCTGGTTATTATTAATAATGGTCAGATAAAGCAACAAACAAGTATTTCTGCAGCATTGTGTGCATGCTGTAAAATAAAGAAATGTTACATACACAAATCTATGATATGATGTAAACTTACCAACGAAAGGCTGATATAATTTCTACCTTTGTTTCTATACTATACAGTTATTTGGCAGACGCTTTTATCCAAAGCGACTTCCATATGATAAGCAGTCATTTTAACCATATAGCAATTAACCTAACATGCATGTCTTGTGGGTGGGAGGAAGCCTTAGTACCTGGAGAGAACCCACACATACATGGTGAGAACATGCAAACTCTCCCCAGCCTGGGCTCAAACCAGCAACCTTCTAGCTTTGCTAACTCTGCTAGTGCTAACCACTGTGCCACCATGCTGCCCAGTTTCTGTAATGTATTTTCTTTCTTCTGTTTCCAATTGATTTTCAGTCAACAATCCAGTTGATTGTTCTTTTCTCTGCTAATGTTTTATTCTTTGCTGGAACCTGCTAAGTGAGGTGGCTGACACATTTACAGCTATTTTTAAATCATGTTAGTTTTTTAACACACTCATACATTTTGGTTTACATATTCACATATGGCATAAAACAGCTACAGTTGTTATAGCCATATATCAATTCCAATGGAATTTTATGTGATAGACTTTGGGGGATACATAAATTAAAAGATGTTTAAAACCTCTGCTTTTACGGTGTTCCTGATTCATTACTTTCCCAGAGACATAAACTGACTCTAGCAGATGTTCACCTATAAAACAGCTGGTCCGTTTAAGGCATCAAAGGCCAAAGAATTAGGAGAGCAGTTTCTTTCTTAGATAACTATGCATATTTGGCTTTAGCATATTTTTAGAGGAAGAGAAAAAGAAACCCCAAGTAAAAAGTCTGTTAGCTACGTGAAATATCCTCATTCTTCTTTTCATCCACTCTTGCACACTGTCTTCTGTCAGATCATAATAAATCACTTGCAATACTTCCAGCAAGCATCAGCAACAATTTTTTTTTTCTTTTCCACTTTTGACTAAGTTGCGCAAGTCTCTCACCAGCCTACAATAGGTGTGATTTGTGCCTGGTCTACACAATCCGTCAGCAAACAGCAATTTCCCAGGTGAGTGTAAGCAGCTCAGACAGATAAGAAGTTGGGATTAGACCAGCTTTCATTCAAACATTTCTAATTAATAAACACGTTACCTGAAACAGTTTTCTAGATTATTATCAAACATATTTTTTTTATCTTTGTTAGATTCTCACAATGACTGTAGATAAGCTTGAACAACTGTAAATTGTATTCCCAGAGTGTGACAACACCTTCTCAGAACTCTGCTAATTGGACAGACTCAGCCTATTCTCAGTAACCAAGGAAAAAGCAAAAAAGAAAGAAAAAGAAAAGAAATGTGCAAGACTCCAATGTCTTAGGCTCGACTGTCATAGCACAACATATCGCTGCTCCTCTGAGATTTGCCTCAGTGAAAAAGCACACACAAAGACATGCAGAATCTTCATTCGAGTTGTATCGGAGGTGTGAGAAGAGAGTTGTCAAGGCTATCAGAAAAGCATTCACAAACCTCATGTGGATTCACATTAATGTGTGTGAACTGTTGCACTGTGACATCGACTATTTATGGATGCATCAGTATTCAGTGTTAATGTGATGATACTGATACTTTATATACCTGTATGACCTCATCATTATCCAGATTCTCTTCTTTGTTGTGAACGCCTGAAATAAGAAACACAAATGAGGTACAAGCAACTCACATGGGGGACCATCATAGTTCAGAAGCAGCTCAGAACATTTTTGATGTGACAGCATTGGAAATATTGCTGAAATCAAAGCAACAGATTTTGGGGCAAGCTTTTTCCTAATGACACGTTTCAATGTTATTATGCCACCATGAAGCATTATGGACGAATAAGTCCTATAGAGGCCCGTACAGCTTTAGAAAATAGAAATGTTTAAGTGTATTTCCAAGTAAAATATACATAACAATGTCTCCACATTAGTTGGGCTTTTAATTCATAGAAGTATAATTTCTAGTCTTCACCCTCAGAGACCTATTATCTCCACATTTGTATAAAAAACTGCTGTAACTGCAGGGTATGAGTTCATCATAGCCATTTGCTCCTGCAGAGAACACCCTCTTTTTTAATAATTTGGGCTAAATACAGTCTGTGATCATTGTTAGCAAGTAATACTTTTCTATTATGCATGCTGGAGAAGTCAGACGTGTTAAATGGACAATTGCCATATATATTCCTCATATGTTTTATGAATGGAGACGGAGGGGTTCAGTTAGGGCTACTCCCAGAAGACACTAAAAACTTTCCTGTTTTTTTTTACATACAGCAAATGTTTTTTAGACTTTCAATGTGAAATGAAATAATTACAACATAGTCAGAACTTTTTTGCTCTGAAGGGAGCTGAAACTTTTATAAGCAAGATCCACTTTTTTTGAAGCCTGACGTAGGGAGCAGGGCCTTCTCTGTGGCACACTTTTCAGGCTTTATAAATAAAATATGACTTTCACATGGGTGTGCTTAAGCAACAAAAAGAAATGCTGTCTGGTTTGTTCTACAATGATTTCAAACATATCCTTTCTGAAGAAAAAAAATAGACATACAAACAAAGTCATTGTCTCATTCACAGCATGTAGCTTGTTTCATGATCAAAGTGTTTGTCAGTCGTGTCAAGATGGAAAAAATAAAACTTAAGAGACCTTTCATGTTGCACATTTTAATCTTTTTTTAACCAGTTTTTATTAGAACACTAACAGTGCTTTAACTATGTTTTGAACTTTGTCATATTCTGAATATTTGTGCAAAAACAAAATTACTTTTAATCATCTTTCCATTTCTTTAAATAAAACACAAGGGATCTTTTTCAATGTTGGGGTATAAAATGTATAAAAGCATGTACAAGTAGTTAAGGATTATGTGAGGACAAAATGTATCAGGAAATTAAATTGTTTTTGTCTAAACAAAATTTTTATGAAAAGTAGCACAGTGTCCATACACACAATGACTAACCAATTTTAGCTGTTCTGGCATGTTTTCTATTGAAGGGGTCTCTGACATCAAGCCTCCGTACATTGACAGGGTTATATGCCTTGTACGTGGAGGTGCTGTTGTAGGGTCAGTGTAAAACTTAGGAATGTTTCTGTCTACCGTCTCTATAAGGGAGTGGACAGGGAAGGTCAGTGTGATTCTCCACAATTTGTTTAGGATTCCTCGTAGATTCTGCAGATCTGTTTTTGCTTTTTAATAAACCCTTTTATTATTCTATAAGTTAGTGTCCAGAGACCTTTTGCAAGCTACTTTCTTCACTTCAACCTTTTCAGAAATACACCTGAGCAACAAAAAGTTATAATGTTAATTAACTGGATTCTAAATCTATTTGTTATAAAGTACCCTGATTACACCTCTTCATAACCAGTAGACATAATTTCCTCAAGGATAATGAAATGTCTGTCCCCTGCTTTGGTCCAAATGCCACAAAAATAGAGAAACACTTCCTTTGGTGATAGCAGTGTGCCATGGCAGACAGAAGAACTAGACTCAAGACAACTCCATCCTGAAACCAATCCTCCCAGCTGTAATTTGGGTTATCAGTAGAGACGTTTATGTGACACTAGAAAAACAAATCATTTTAATTCAAATCAAAATCAGACTTTTAAATGTGTCAGTCCAGTTAAATCCTATAGAATTAAACTTTTCCACTCATTCCTTCATTTAGAGAAACTGTGTGCATGCTCCAAAGAGTCAATCTTTTTGTAACTTTATGTAAAAATAGCAAAGTGTAAGTTTACATTGATTTAGTGGAATTACCAATAAGGAATTGTTTATTTTGTCTGATGGCTAAACACACTAGAAATTGTGACAGAATAGCAGGGCATCGGCTACAACATGCCAACTGTTGGCCACTTATGTAGACTTACATACTAAAAAATGTGCTAATCTTATAACCTCAGAAAAATCTGATTAAATCACTAAATTGATGATAGAAGATGCAGCATGTCATTCCTTTTGTTCCCCCACAATCCACAGCATTGCAGTAATTGATAAATGTTCAGTTTGGTCGAGCTATACAGCTGGACTCACTTGTTACCACAGTGTCTAACTAGATCCTCACAGAGCTGATTGAAGGGCTGTTAAAAGGCCAGCAGGCTGTGTCAAAACTGCCCAGTGGCTGAATAGCTTTGGAAAACCCTTTCTCTTACTACTTTTTGTAACTTTGTGAAACTAACAATCTGACATTCAGATCCACTTTACGCTGTGACCCTACAATCGTAAAAAAAAAGTGCAGGGTTTGATCACTGGAGCATTTGAACAGTTTGTCACTTTTTACGCGAACTGCTGAGTCTGTCGTTAAAGGCTATCTACTCAGAAAGAGTCTTTCCAAGCACAGCATTTTTTTTTTACTCTTTTAATTATCCATATTTATGATTACAAGCAGAGGTTTCACCTTACTGCAGAAGCTACCTCTGACTGAGTGCACCCCAACACTTGAAATTGTTATGACTTGGAGTTAAAGACAGGGCAGTTTCAGACAATTTAATTAAAACCATTATCTCCTCTTTCCTAAATTTGCATGCAAACCCTTTCTTGGTGTCCTTCACTTCTTTTACTGTAAAATCTATGGCCTATGAACGCAATCCAATTGGTTTTAACCTCTATGAGAAAATGTACATTACAGGGAAAAGATGTGTACTACAATATGTAAATGTAATAACTGCGAGGCTTCATTTTTACAAACTTACAGACTCTGTTGAGTTTTGCAGCCAGTGAGGCGCTCCCCATAAGATCATTATCTTCTCTGGGATTGCGATATTGCAGTGGTAATTCCAGACCCGATCCTCCTACTGAGAATTTTAAGATTTTTCCTCTCCATTAGAGATGTGGGTACCACTGGGGATCTTAAGTGTCATTTTTTGATTGCCAATAAGAAGCAAGGAGGAGACCTGCCTCGTTAAAAATGAATATATCAAGAGAAGAAAATCAATGGTTGCAACAATAGAATATATTTAGTGTGGACCCAGCAGTGACATCAGCAACATCTCATTCAACGATGATGTGTTCAACTCATTAAAATGATTGAGGTCAGGCTTCAAAGAGCTACAGTTCAAATCCCAGGACAGGTAGGCTGACATGAATCAGAGCCGAGACACCGAAGTCATGACCTTAATTCTTTTATTTAACAGTGCTTCTCTTTAATGACAATCACAAGCAAAAGCACCTGGTATGACACAGAAACTCGGCCTATAATTCATGAGGCAAAGGGCCTTACATTTTTCATTATTACATTAATTACTGTGAATTACAGGTGCAGAACCCCTGCAGGTTTTAATAGTACTTGATCTGGTGCAAAAGAAAATAGTGCAGAAACAAACAGGAAGAGAGGTAAATATAAGGTTACATTGATTTCGAAAGCAGTTTTCAAGAGTTAGTCAATGCAAAGACAAACATACTACACACAGAGACAGACACAATGCCAATGAAGGCCACGTCTATAAAAGCAAGCTTTCAAATGTTGATCGAAACCATTTACACTGATGACCAATCCATAATCAATAAAAGGACCCACCTCTAGTCTGGAATTTTCTGTTTCTTCAACTTCATTTTAACCTGCCTCTATATCTTTAGCAACATTACGCACAATATAACGTAAGTGTTTGAATCAAATTACTGTTTGGAATAGCAAATGTTTTTCTCATAAATCATTATTTACAGGCATTATTTACATAATATACTGTGTATGTGTAGTACTTTTCCACAAAACAATTCAATAAGACACTAAATTAGTTTAAAAAGGTTTAAAAAACCAATTACTTTGAAAAAAATGTTTAAGGTATAAAGGAAGAGGTAGTAAAAGGAAAGACTTCCTTTATAAGAGCTTTTTTATAGAAGTTCATGGCGCACACAGAAAGTAAACAGTTTTTAATGACAGACAAGTAACATTATGACAGAGCTTTAAATACCGCTACAGTCCATTTATCCATCTATGAGTTACAGCCAATCCTAGTAGACACTGGTGGTGGAAGGGATCAACTTGGACAGGTCGCTTGGCTTTCAATAGAAACACATAGAAGAATTATTAAAAGTCTTGCCCAAGATACAAATGTTCTTGTGTTTCCTTAAACAAGAAAGAAAATAATGAGTAAGGAAGAAAGTAAGGTGGTTTGGTTATGCGTGACACTTATTTTCAATAATATAACATTACTTTAACACCACTGTGTGTGTGTGTGTTGTTTTGTTTGTTTTTCACTGTTAAGTTACATCCACAACACCTTTGCCACTTTCCGGTTGAGTTTAGGATAGACTAGATAGGAGCGCTTGATGCGACCTAGAAACTAATCATATTTGGAACCAAAACCGATGGTTTTCAGTCATTATGGCCTCCGTAGACAAGAGACTTATGGAGTCATTTATGGGAGGACAGTTCCTCACACACTTAGTTTAAATAATTATTTAACAATGCATTTTTGTCTTTGGAGCCAATTCAATTCCAATTCCAATTTATTAATATAGCACGTTAAAAACAACACAGTCGACCAAAGTGCTGAACATCAAGGACAAGATAAATATACAGTGAAGAAGCATATAAAGAATAAAACAATTAAAACAATATAAAAACAATAAAAGTCAAACTGAGTTAAAAGCCAAGGAGAAAAAATGTGTTTTAAGAAAAGACTTAAAAACTGGAAGTGAGTCAGCCTGTCTGATGTGTAGTGGTAACTCATTCCACAACTTAGGGCCAGCAACAGAAAAAGCACGGTCACCTCGAAGCTTTCTTTTGGTCTTTGGCACAACAAGTAGAGAATGATCAGCCGACCTCAGAGAGCGTGTGGGGGCATAGGGCTGTATTAATCCTGACAGATAATGTGGGGCAGTACCATGAAGGCATTTAAAAACAAATAAAAGAATCTTAAAATCAACACGAAAACAAACTGGAAGCCAGTGGAGGGACTGGAGGACTGGGGAAATGTGCTCATATTTACGTGTTCCTCTTAAAAGTCGTGCAGCAGCATTTTGGACTAATTGCAACCGGGCAAGCGAGGTTTGGAAGTCCGGCGTAAAGTACATTGCAATAGTCAAGTCGAGTAGAGCCACACAAAGTAAGACATCCAATTTCCACAAAGAAGTGCTACATGGGGTGGAGATTTAAAACAGCATGTAACTGTGTGGTGACAGGGCTAAAATAAAAGCATCTAGACTAAATACTGGCAGATCAAACAGTTACTTCAGATACTTTAATAACCCATCAGTTATTTCACTCACACAAAGTTGAAGGAAAGACAAATTGTGTTCAGTGTATAAATGGTAGTTTTGGTTGATGCATGAATACTGTACATTCCTAGCGTTATTAAAGTGTTTATTGAGATTATCCACCTGGCCCAATGTTTCACACAACTGTAACATTTATTTTAAATATGAATGTTGAAAAATGGTATATTTTTTGCTGATGTTTTATTTATAGACATCTAAACCCTTGATATATTGCGGGTATTCCAGCGGGCAAACATATTTTGCTGAAAGATGCTTGAGTTTCCTCGGGTACTACAGCTGACAAAAACTTTTCAGTGTGTGTTGTGATATGGTCTTTGTGTGCAAAGAAAAGGCTTCAGGGCAATACTTTGCTTCAGCAAAAATAATCTTGTGTCCAGTTTTTTTTCCATGTGAAAAATAAGATTTTACATAACAGCTTTGGTAAAAAAAAATGGAAAAATTTGATGTTGAATAGTTTCACATTCAGTTTCACAAGCTTTTCTGCATAAGAGAGAAAAAATCATTATTCCCTTTCTCTCGTTTCCACTCAAGTGTGCTTCCACAGAAGGCAGGAATTGTATCTGTGAATCTGAAGTGTCAGCTGCAGTCAGAGTTAAGTGAAGTTTAAACTCAGGGGATTGTGTTTGCAGCATCCATGGTCTGATTATCTACCCTAAAAAGTATGCAACTCTCCTTTTACTTTTATCGTTAAATTTGCATAAACATTAGTGGTACACAAATCAGTCAGACAGAATTTAGCTACAGAGGATTGTTCCATCTGTCAGCAGAACTTTTACTTGCAAGAGAACAAAAAAATGCTTTAAAAAATAATGAGAATAATTAAACAAACTAATTAGCAGAAATATTACTAAAAGATGATTCTATAGTCATCTCTACGGGGGGTTTAAAGACATGGAAGTCACTCATGACAAAACTGACAGGTGAACTAAACAAACCTGATATCTAGTGACAAAAAACACACAAAAAAACAACAACAACCAAACAACTGCAACTCATCCAAAAGGACCAACACCAGAAGAAAAGATTAAATCACACAAGTCTCAGAAATGGTTCTCAGATGTCAAAACACTGGTTAAAATCCCATCAGCGGTCTTCAAGACAGTGAATGGTGGTGGGGCCGACATTAAACACATTTCAGATTTACTCAGAGACAAAACCAAGCAAGATAAAGCAGCATTTACGTTCCCCACCTGTGGAACACAATCAGTCAATTTACTTAAATATAATTTAAAAACGTTGCTACCACACCCTTTTAATTTTTTTGTAAATCTAAGTTTATTTTCTTCATAAAAATAAATCTGCTAAAAACCACTTATAAAATCTATTTAGTTATTTTCTGTAAGTTTTTTCTATAATGTAGTTTATTACAACATTTAGTCACTGTTAAGTCTTTGAAATGCCTTGTGTATGATTTGTGCTTTCACATACATGGCATTATATTTTATGTAATGTAGATCTCAATATACAGGGTAATTTATCATATTATAAACCTGTACAATATATACTTTGTGTGATTAACAAATATATATGTTTTTACAGTTAAATATTTTAGTATGAGATTTACAACAAAAAAATGATCAAACATCTTCACATGAGATGAATTAATATTCCCACGAGTCTGACCCGGGACTGAAATAGCTAACCGGGGCTTCATCTGCGAGCCACATTTAGAGGTATAAAAGTATTCATACAGCTGTTAGAATAACACGGATGATTAGAATTTAAAAATACATTCTCTTTCTTTTATTTATTTTGTTAGAAGTGTTTCTGATTTCGGCCCTGTGATGGACTGGCGACCTGTCCAGGGTGTACCCTGCCTCTCGCCTGTTAACAGCTGGGATTGACTCCAGCCCCCCCGCGACCTCGTTAAGGGAAAAAGCGGTAGAAAATGGATGGATGGATGTTTCTGATTTCAGACTTGTATTTGTAGTGGAGGTTTTTGGTACTTTTTATCTTCTTCTCCCATCAAAAACACTATTGTAAAGCTGTAAAGACACTTAGGCCTTGTTAAGTCATAAACAGATGTCCTTACTTAGAGTCCCCATTCAGCACTCAGCAATGAAAAGTGCTGCAGTAATCATGGCTCCTTGAATAAGGACCAGTCTTACGAGGGGCCACAAAGTAGAGCATTAAATTAAAGTCTGATAAGCTATATATGTCTGTGCCCCTGCACCCCGCCCACACACATCCAAACACATGCACACATCTTACAAAATGCAAACCTCAGCTGAATAGTTCTGCTCCTGAAAAATAATTTCTTCTCACACAGTGAAAAGCCTGAAATATTCCATGCCAATCACATCAAGGGCCACCAAGGGAACAAGTTCGGCATGCACCTACAGAGCATCTGTGTAGCTGAACAGTCTGTACTCCCTGCTCAAGGATTTTTGAGAGAAAATAGCCACAAGACAATTTTTCAAAAGTTGCTTTTTCTTTTGTATTTTTGTGCTTCTGCGATAACATCTAATCTAAAAAAGAATATATGGGTTTATTTAAATGATGGACGTTTACAGGGCTTTGTGTTTCCTATCAGTCTAAAGCTCAGTGGAACCAGCATTTGAGATGCGAGTCTAAGTGACCGGGTGTTTTTGTGTGGAATTTAAGATCACACTTATCCACATGGAAACAATATGTGGATACATGCAAATGTGCTTTTGCTGTATGATGCAGAGGCATACTTTTCCTAGATCTTTTTGTCATTTTTTAACTGAATTTATATGTAACAACTTTTTTATTTTACCTAAGGTTATATAAATTGTATGGCTAAAGGTCTGAAGAAAACATTGTGGCATTCAGTCCCCTTCAGTGTCAGAGAGAAGATCAATTTCAACTAAGAGTCCTTCTGCTTGGTATCTATTCTTTTGCAAAGCAATAACATAATAAATTTATATAAATACACACAAAGACATAAAAGAACAGGAAACTGTGTCTTTATGCAGAACTGATGTGAGCTTCTAGCTTTACAAGATGCTGCACACCCAGATGCAAACCCTAACAGTTTCTTCTCCTAAATGTTTGAACTATCAGTCAAAAACTTCTACCTTGTCTTCTGTTTGTCTTATTAAATTGTTAAACTGCAGAGAAAGTGAGGGTGTTGAATCCTCTCACCAGGAAAAGTTTGATAGGCTTTGCATCCGTCATGGCTGTGAAGCTTATCCGAGACTTTACGGGGAAAAAGTCACTTTCGCTCCAGTTTTGCACAAACACCAAGTTACAGCAGTTGCAACTCCTTCCTCTCCTGTTTTTCATTGTCTCAGAGCGCGGATAACAATAACAAGTGAGTGTGGGGAGTGAAACAGATCAGTAATCCCATGGAATTAGAATTTAGGCTGAGATGGTGCTAAATCCCGGACGATTTGCAATTCCAGCCGGACACGATTTTCAGTTCTCAAAATGAGGACATGTCTGGGTAAAAAAAAGGATGTTTGGTCACCCTTTTTACATTGAAAAGTTCTTAAAACACTCTAACATGTAACTTCTATTGCCTATCAAAGTATTTTAGGTCTTTGAACATCATCCACATCATCATTAAAAGTCAGCCAAAGTAACTTTTAATGATATCTTCCCTTGTTATCCTACTAGAAATAAATGTAATACTATAATGCTTTAAAGGCCAATGGTTGATACTATTCACTGACCTAGAAAATAATTAAAGATTTCCATAAGTGTTAAATGTCTATCTCAAATTAGCTCTCTTAATACTTGCAATAACAGTCATATCTCTGCTTCTTCTGCCTAGTTTTTTTTAACTCAAATTCTTAAAAGATACAAATGGATTGACATGAAATTAGCTGGACAGGTAGGCCTTGAGCCAAAGAACAAT
Source organism: Pseudomugil gertrudae (assembly GCA_037177535.1). Taxonomy (NCBI): domain Eukaryota; kingdom Metazoa; phylum Chordata; class Actinopteri; order Atheriniformes; family Pseudomugilidae; genus Pseudomugil; species Pseudomugil gertrudae. The sequence continues at coordinate 16,279,196 of JBAMHV010000017.1, forward strand.
TGATTATATTTTGGTCGCCCTCCAGGTCTGAGACCTGAAGCATTAGACAATTATTGTTTGCAATCAATAACTATGAATGCAGATGAAAAGTTTACAAATCCTGCGGGTATGTTTGCAGGGTGAAAGAATAAGATTAACCAATGAATAGGCCTGATGTCTATACAGCAGTCCGGTCTTAGCTTTGGTTAGGTTGGAAAACAAGTGAGAGGAAGACAGAAAGAAAGAAAAAGGTAGGATGTGCTTTTCATTCCAATAAGGTCTATTTCCCTTTCTATAACCTCTTCCTCCTGCTTCTTTGTAAAATGTGGTAATTGTCTTCTGAGGCAGCACGATACTCATTCAGACGCTGTCTCAGATACCTATCTATCCCTCTCTCCACTCCTTGGGTAATTAAGCTCAGGAGTCTCCTCAGAAGATGGCACGGCTCCTCAAACCAACTTTGGCAATTTGTGGAACAGAGACGGAGTTAATCTATGTATGATGCTGTATATGTTTAACTTTGTATGTGCACACATTACAAAACATATACTGACCTATTAAAACAGGAGGAGTCTGGAAGTATTCCAGAGATGGAAGTGGAAGAGGAGGTCAGGGCTTTTAACAAAGCAAACTGACAGGCCAAGCTAGAATTTGTTAATATTTAAAAAAAACACTCCTAACTTTCACCTGAATTAATTAGTTAGAGTGAACTGGTATTATTTTGCATAACTGATGCAGTGTTTTAAAGGATGGACTGCAATTAATGAAATGGTCTTAGCTAAATGCTCTAACACAAGTTTTTGTACATTGATGAAAACATTAATAAAAACATTAATAGGCACATATATCCACATGTATATACCTGTACTGAACTATTAGTCTTGTCAAATATGTAAAAGTATTGTTTTCAAGGAAATTAATGTAATGTAATGAATAAATTAAATGGATTCCATTACGGAAATGAATAAACCAGAATGCTATTTTTCAAGTGCTGCATTTAGGGGCTAATTGTCTTTGAAAAAGGCTGAAAATTATGCCATATGATACAATTAAGGAACCACCAAGTCCATCTATAATTAAAAAAGCAGCTCATCCCAGTCGGTTACATTCCAACTCCCACACCAGATAATTGCTTTGTGCCTGTGACGGCTTCGTTATGTACTTGGGAATAATGTTTGACAGCACCTCTTCCTTCCCCCAACATGCAGTGAACCCCAGTCGTTGCCTTCAAGACAAGAGCCTTTCCTGTTTGCCTCAGAGCTGAGCGACTCTAGCACTGAGCTTTGGTTAAGCGTTCCAGCTGAGTCGTCCAACCACCCAATTAAAGAAGTCTGGTGAACAATGTCATCCCGCAGCATGCAAGCTGGTGATCTAAGTGACCAAAACAAACATCTTGGCGAGGACAAATACAAAGAGCATAACACTATAATACTACGATGAAAATACTGAAATGCAAAGTCAACACACCCTGAGAGAGGTTTCAATTCGATTACACATGCTGAGTTAATTGACAGTAGCAGAGCCAGAAATTAGTCTTCCTTCTTCATGTTGATGGGTTGAAAACTGCTCAAGAAGAAAAACCAGAGCCAACATCTTTAGTGTGACACACGGCAGTTCATTTTCCCAGCCAGTCCTTGCCACTGCTGTCAGATCTTCACTCTTTCACAGCTAGATTAAGGTGATGCACCACACGCATCAGATTTTCAAGGTGTGTGACAGATTGTGTTTTAAAGCATTGCTCAGATTTGATGCAAATGTTTCTGACATGTCATTCAGTATCACAAAGGCTTTTCTCGGGTACAGTTCTGACTTGCAAAGCTTTCTTTGTACATTTTCACTTTTTAATTACAGCTTCAATACATTATTTTACATTTAGTCAGTAATTGTATCCATTAGAGTATTGAAGTAGCATATTATGAAGCAGAAAAAAATGTTTTTTGTATGTAATTTCATTTCAGACCTATCTGAATGATAATTTCTATATGAAACATGCAGACAATTGCTGGGAAAATATATTGCAGAATGATATTTCCTTCAAGCATCAAAAGGTTATTTGTGAAGCTTCTACAAGACTCAATGCCAGATGAAAAGAAGTTATATTTGTTGTTTTTATCGTATTCCTTGTGTCAACATCCCTGACATGTTCCCTCTTCAATGTCCTCTTGTAGCCAATTTATGTGATCATGTCACCACTTTTGTCTGTTACATAAAGATGATCCTTCATATATTGAAGTCTTTCTTTTGAAATAGTCATGAATAAGGTATTCAGCTTGGTTTGCTGAAGAGAAACACTGTGATACTGAAAAGGCTATAATGCGAAAAGCATGGTTACATTTTAAGGTGTTTTAAAATTTCCAAGCAAAGTGCTGCTTATCTAATGGTCTAAATTTAAGCTATAACCTTAATAAAGTCTTAACCCTTTGTTTTTTTAAACAATAAAAATAATAATAATCATCATCATTAATTAATTACAACATATTAACAATTGATATTATAGTTCCTCTCTCAGTTTAACATTAACTTGATCTAACTGACACATTTTAGTGAAACAAGCAGTTCCATTTTCAGTTAATTTACTTAATTAGTTAATTTTCTGTATTTTCATTTAATTTTTTTAGAGTGTCTTCAGAGGACAGATCTTTTACAGTCATTGTATTCCTAAGTTACCACTAGATGGCAGTGTAGTGTAGGAATATTACTCAACAGATTTCACCACACACCATCAATACAGAAAGTTTTTAAGGTTTTTAGGGAAATAAAAAAAATGCTTATGGAAGTTTCTGAGACTCAACATGTGAATGTTTGTTTTAAAAACGTGCCTTCATCACACTGACTCTTGACCTCCCTCGGTTTGTTCTTTGAATTAGGCCACCCTGTGGGTGTGGTAACAGTGATTGCAGAGAGCTCAGGAAATGAATGTTTTATCAGGCTGTGTAAAGGCAACAACAACAATCGCGTAGTGGGTGGGAAAAAAGAGACATTTCTAAAATTAACTCACCGGCTCTGGCCAAGTCAAATAAAACTATCAGTGAACAGTTTCCTGTTGGTTCCACTTATAAAACATCTAACATTTCATTGCATAGACCATATTTATGTGTATTCAGGGCACAAATATTACAAATACTATATTATGGCATTTATAGCAATAGCTGTTGGCATTATATGAGCTGGATATTACACTGGAAATTGCATATTTCACATTGCCAATGTTTCTTGTTGACTGCACAGACTCTGAACTTGTTAGTTTGCATGTTTCTCTGTCTTCCATCTCCATCGTTTGATCATTTTTCATCACCTTGCATTTGCTGCTACAGAATAAGCCACAGTCTACAGCATGTAATTACCTTGTATTTCTACCTTCTCTCCTCAGATGTCTGCTGTATTCAGGTGGTGCAGTGAATAGGGAACACAGCTCATCCTACTCATTCACTGTAAAGAGAGTATGTGGGAGGAGGTGAAAGCAGGCGAGCATTCAAAGTGTTCAAATACCCTCCTTGAGTGCAAATTTTAGAACACGATACACTCAATATGCAGTGGAAAAATATGCTTAACAGAAGATAGCTGCAGTTTCCCTGCATATATTGTTAGACACAAATATAGCTGTAGCTAATGAAAATAAATAAAACGTCTATTTGAAAAAAGTTAAGTCCGTAAATTATATGTAACTGAAGGAAGTTAGCTAGCATTACATATACATATGATGTGGGTAGATAGTTGTACAAGCTATTTTACATTCCAGTCCTGAAAGCTTATTCTCCACACCATCCTGTCTGGTTTTCTTTCTTTCCTATGAGAATACCCAGCCGCCATCACAGGGAAGCACAGAGAGTTCAGCAGATCAGAGGCAAAGCAGCAGTTGCCTCTTTTCTGGGAAACCAGATGACCCTCCTCAAAGTGATAATGTAAACAGCTATCTAGCAATGACTTGAAGCGTGGGAGTTTGAAATGAAACGTGAAAAATTCTCCAGCAGGATACGTGTCAATGCAACCATCTCAGTAAGTTGCAATAATTTTTATCCTGGGAAGTTTAAATCTTACATCAAAGCAAGCAAGTTACACGGCATGTTGAAATTTTGTGATAACTGAGCTTTTGGAGTGTCTAAGGCTATTTTTAATGCTCTGATAAAAACACGGAAATTGTATAAGCCGTGAGAATGGAGCCCCTTAATGGAGGTGCTTGTCAGAAATGCTTTATGTTATTATTATTTCTGTGCAAACAGCACATAAAACACTTAAAAGGGGTCTGTGTTTTTATTTTGCACTCTGCATTTCTAGATTTAACATTGTAGTAGGTCTCCACAGCCTAAATAGGGTGTTTGCAGCTGCGCTGTCAGCTCCAGCTGCAAAGACTTCAACCAGCTGTTTTCAATTAACGCCACCCTCCAGAAACATTACTCTGAACAAGCATTTGTTGACTTTAGATGTGGAGCTGGGGGAGCACAGGGTTTCATAATATGTGTGTCTGGTGATGTGAGTTATAGACTGCCATAAAACTAAATAGGCAGGTCGTGACCCAAACCCTTTCACCCATGCAATCGATGATTCCTGTTGCGGTTTACATCTCTACATGCTTTACATTCTAGGAATTTGCAGATTAGACTAAGATGTCATTATCTCATTGATGAAGTCCTTTCGGTCTGTACAATGTTCATTTACACCTCCAAATTTTTTGGGAGATAATAAACATCAGGGTTTTTGTTAAAACTACTTCAGTTTTAATGGCAAACTACGAGGGACCTCTTAGACAGTCTAAAATTAAACTAAACCAAGCTTTAACCACTGGGTCTCAAACATGGAGGCCATCCAAAGACAACCACAGTGGGAACTACAGCCAGCGCCTCCACTTCAGTAAACAAGTCTGTCTCTTTTTACACAGCTGTAATCTGTGTGTGATTACGGGCATGTGCGAGCTGACGCAGTTCTACACTCAAATGCCGTGAAGGCACTGATCCAACTATAACAATGTCGATTATTTCAAGTTCAAAGTGTATTCTCTTGTTGCCTCTTAACCCTGCTGAGGGCGTGTAACGCCATTGTTAGATCCCCTCAACCATTGTTAGCAAAAAGTGGAAGACCTGTGTGAAATGAAGTCAAACAATGGTATTGTCTTTGAGCATGTTTGTCTGAGAGTCCATCTGTGCAAAGAGTTCAAAATACTATGCAAGGAAAATTATAGTGGAAAAGTTTTCCTCTCTGATTTGTGAAATTGGATTTCACCGCTTAATGTGCTGTAGCCTTGAATTTGTGTCCTACGTTTATAGTGTTTGACAGTATAAAAATGCAAATGATGTACTGATAAGTCATTCAATTTGCTGACTAAAAGAAGCCCAATTATCCTTAAAGTACAAAAACAGAGCTAAGAATCAGCTGTGAATCACTTGAGTGAGAGCTGGAGATCACAACCAGATGAAGCCAACAGAATCACATCATCTGCAAAAAGTAGAGATCCAATGCTGAGGAGTCCAAACCAGATCTTCTCAACACCTCGGCTGAGCTTGGAAACTCTGTCCACGAACAGAATCAGTGACAAAGGACAGTCTTACTGGAGTGCAACCCTTTCTCGAAACGAATCCGACTTACGACCGGCAATACTGACGAGGCGCTGACAGCGGTCATGCAGGGACTGGACAGCTCGTACAAAGGAGTCCGGTACCCTGCAGGTTTTTCCTTTTGTGTCTACTTTTCTTCAATCTGGGTTGTGTTTACTTTCCCTTTTCCTTTTTCTGTCTTTTACAGTCACGCCCAGCAACAAGCATTCATTTAAAATAATAATTTAAAAAAAAACAAACAAATAAATAAAGAACTTTGATTATAAAGAAGATATCTGTATATACAAATATACATGAAAATCTCCTTGACAAAGCAAATTTGCTCAGTTCAGCCAGACAATCATTCTGCCTGCTTGCCTGCCCTACTCTATTTAAACTCTATTTAAAATACTTAAGCCAGTTGTGCATTGTATTAACACTTATTACACATACATAAAGAAATTACTAAATAAAATATTAAATAAATTACATTTAATAAATCATTAAATGTCAAAATTTATATTTATTTTGTATCCATTTCATGGAAAATGTTATTTATTTATAAAAGGTCTATCCAAAGGATTGTATAGTACATACAGCATCCTCCATTGGACAGTAATATATTCTAGGACACTGCTTTCTCTTGCTTTTCTTCCAATGGAACAATAAAGAAATGTAGTTTTAAAACAATCACTGTTTTATGTGTTCATGTCAGCATCAGGACATTAAGATTGATTTCTGATATAATTAGAAATACTCAGGGAGTTCATCATTATCTGACTGCTTGTATTCATTGATGGAGATAGTATCAATGTGCAGTCATTGTGAAAATTAAGGGTGCAACACACTGATGCATCGTGACCAGGGCAGCACTTAAATGATATCTTTTTAATGTCCACATCATAGAGGACTTATTCTCTTTCACAGATACACTGTTCCTCAACTGACTTAAATATCTCTTTTCTGTCATCTGTTTCATTTTTAATCAACAGTCTATTATAAAAAATTTGCAGAATTTTCTATTTCATTGTTAGTTTAGAGCATCTCAGACAAAAAATAAACAACCATGTGATTTTTTAGCAGTTAGTGGACAAGTCAGTCAAGACTGTTTCTTTTGAGGCTACAATGGACCTTTGATTATATCCGTAGCATCACTGAACTTCTGCCTTGTACTGTATATTGGATATGTTCATCCAGTAACCATGATCACTTTGTCAGCATCTTTTTGCCGGCTAATTCAACAAGTGGGATCACTGCTGCACTGTTAAAGAAGTGCACAAGAACTTCTCCAGCAGTGACGTCAGACGGCTAACTACAAATTTACCATGTCACACACAATTCCTACTCCATACGCATCTTCATGTATCCAAAACAAACAGGACTTTTCACATGATCATGTTGACTGAATAAACAAAACTCAAACATGACCAGCCATGTGTGACATTATTAATAAACACAAAACATACTGCAGAGTTTTTTTATCGGCATCATCTTCCCATTATTTTACTGTATAAATTGCATTCTATCACCCAGCAGACGCCTCCTGTTGCAGCTGGTTCTTCACCTCTGTGCATAAAGCCCTTAAAGAGACAGTATCCATTACTGAGTGTTTCAGAAAGAAGGTGTCTGGAGAGACTGCGTAAATGTGCATTAAGAGAAAAATATTTTTTCCAGACTCCTGAAATAAAATCTGGCCCAGATAAATTTGCATAGTATAGACTCCTTTAAAGCTAGTGAAATGCTGAATGGATTTTGGCCCACAGACAGGGCTGATAGCCAATATAACTTTATATAAACTAGATCAGTTTCCATTATTAGCTCTTATAAGTCTATTACCGTAACTTCACATACACTGGATTTAGATTAATATTCATAAAACACCTTAAGTTCTTTAAAAAAGATAAATTCAGTGTCACTAAAAGAATCTCTATGACTTTGTATTTCATTGGTGAATAATTTCAACATTTTCTTAAATTTGTAGGTTTATTATTTTACTTAAACTCCTCTCATGCATCAAGCTCGTTACATTGAAGAAAAAACCTGAATTATTTAAACCCAATCTGACTTTGCTGAAGACGTGTAAACTTTCATTCGGTTGTTAAATAGCAAAATGCTGCACAAACTTTATTCTGTTTTATTCTGTTCACTTTATTCTACATTCCTCTGTTGCTGAACAAGTCATGTGAGGAATCACATCGTGCTTTTCAACGATCTCTCTCATCAAAAGGACCAGATTTACCATCCGGCTCATAAACCTCCTCCAACCCCATCAGCTCAGGAGATAAGACTAAAACACAGTGAGAGTGACAGTCAGCAGGTCACTCTGCCTGCAAGGCTTCTTTATCAAGCTCAGCTAAGTTCAACCATAACGTGACAGTTTGCCGTTCTTCGTGTCTGATGACTTTTAAGGACTCACGCTGACATCAGCCCCTCATCTGCCACATTAGGTGGACAACTCTCATTTTCTTCTGAACCTTGATAAGGAAAGTCACTTCACTTTTTTTAATCAAACTTTTGCAGCTTTTTGAGCTTACTGTTTACAATAAAATGCAGTTTGCTGTCTGGGTTGCCTTGTTTTTTGTTGTTTTTACACATAGCACTGTTTCATCTGCTAATTTTTATTAATTACATAGTTGCAGTTTAGTTTTAAAAAGGAACTGAGTTGCCTAATTGTATAACAAGCCAAGAAAAATGCCTTTCAAGGTTTAAAATTAATCAACAATTAATAAAAATTGATTATTTTCATAACCCAGGTGTTAGCAGTGCTGACTACAGCTATGACACAAAGTTAAGTATTTCTAAGAACGAGATTTCAGTGACTGTATCTGTCATTGGTTTATCTCATGTACATAAACCCATTAGGAAATATATGACAACACTGTTTCCAAAGTATGAATGGACTATGCATGCTTCTGTGAATCTTTTGGTGCATCTGTGGAACATTTGCCTGTCTGCAAATGAAGCTTCTGGTGACAAGACAAAGGTGAGCCTTTATACTTGTGGACGTGTTTTTCCTTCAACAAGGTGCTGAATTACACCACCTGACACTTGCTCAGTGCTTTCCAGATAGGCTCCCTTCACTGAAAAGTTCAAGTCAGAAAGAATGTGGGAGCTGGGAGGTGGGAGGATATTATGTGCAGGCATCTAAGCTTGCATGTGGTTTCCTTGGGAAATTTGCCAGATCTCTTTTTTTTGGGTGGGGGTCCACACTCCTCCAGAGAGAAAATACTCTGCTTTTCATTACATCAGCCCATACGTCCACACCTCCCAGACTCCACTCCATTTCCTGGAATTGTTGTGTCAACCAGTGAGCCAGTCTTTCTCCCTTTTACTCCCCAAATCCAGACGTATGTGTGAGCATGTCTGATTGTGTGTGATTAAAGGGGTAATAACGCTCCAGGATGGTGAAAGCAATGTGCTGAGAAAATGATGGATTCCAGAGTTGCTTTCACCATAACGTGCAGTGTATTTAAATAAAACTACAAAGCTCTCAGGAGGAGACAGCAGGAAGAGGTAGAATTTCTGCTTTTAAAGCAATTATCTGTAAAGTTTCCCATGCACTTTAACCCTATTCGCTCCTGTTGAGAGAAATAACTTGAAAGAAAAGCATTAAAACTCCTTAAAGAGGAATAAACTGATCTTATCACTACACTTGTATTTCTTATAGCAATGTGATTTGCAAGATTTCCAAGCAAGCAAAGCCAGTACTGTCAATAATGGCCATATTTGTTTGTTTATGTTTTTAAAGCTAAGCAAATATATTGTATGACATATGTTTTGCACATGCTAAGTGCTTCAAAATAGTCAAGTTTGAAAACATCTGTATTTCATTGCTTTGTGCCCAGCATTATGATGCAAAGCTTTTGGAGGTAAGAAGTCCCTTTGTGTGGACATGTTTGGCCCTGAGCTCAGAGGAAAACTGAGCAGGAAGAAGAGCTCAGGTTTAAATGAAGTAGCAGGAGTTATTAAATCATATTGTGAAGAGAAATTGTGCTACATTACACGACAACCCTCCCCTTGCTAATAAAAGGCTACCTGTGAGCTCGCGCTGGAATTTACAGCATCGTCGCAGTGGACTTCTCCCGGGCCACCGCTCTTTTGTCCCGCTAAACGCACGAGGCCCAGTGGGTGGATAAGTGAGTCACATGGTCACTTTTCCTTTTTCCCACACAAACACACCCACATCCTCCTCCATGCAGCCTCTCTTCACTGTTTTACTCACTACTTACCCGCAGTCTGCATACTGTAGCCGCACAACTTGCGCTCTGGGAGCCGTTTTTTCTCCTCATATCTCGCTATGTGTTGGAATCGGGAATAACATCGGATTGCTTCCCATTTATCCACGTTTCTGTAAGAGGACTTCGACAGCACACCGTCGGGAGGCAGTTTGGACCTACTTTGTTCCAGGCAATTTTCATTTTCATCCAACTTTTACACGAGATTTCAAGTGTTCAGCCTTTTACCTTCGGTCTGTACATCTTTAAACGCATTCATTTTAATGGTAAATTATCTACAGTTGTTATTTAACGCCTTGGAGTTGAAGAGAAATAGATTTATAAGAAGTTGTAGCAAAGTTACTTGAGTTTAGTAGTTAAATAACTTGATATTCAGGCCTCTCTGTGCTCCCCCACATCCAGAGGTAACACACCAAAGGTGCTAACTGCTTGAGCTCAGTAACACGAGGCCTACTTTGTTTATTGTGACCATGCTTTACAGCATTTTCCTGAGCATTGGAGGCAGGGAAGCTGCTTTAATCTCACACTGAGTTGCCCTCCATTTGTCAGAGAAGAGTTTAACATTGTTCCCAAAGCCCACTGTAATACAAAATACATTGTTGTTTGAGATTAAACTTGTTCACATTGATGTAGTGTTATTACACTGCACTTGTTGCAGCAGTAATCATTATACATCATGTTCAAGCAGCTGTGAATAAGTCATCATTTTAGAAGATAAAAAGCAGCATCTGTCATACAACAATGCTAGTCTGGCATTGTTCTTCATCTCTGTAATTACATGACTCACCATTTGCACCCATACAAGATCTTTTCAGCTAAAACAATATCCGTTGCCTTGACAGCCTGAATTGTGAAACGAGCTGTGATGCTTTCTCTTCTCCAGACTCAAAGAGCAGGAGGCCTTGCAGTGTGGACATGAGTTTAGTGGACGTGAGACAGACAGCAGGGTCTCTCACCCTGTCCCTCTCCAGCAACGACTCCAAGGAGCGTTATTTTGACAGGATGGATGAGAATGACCCGGAGTACCATCGTAGCAGGACCCTGTCACCGGACCTGAGGCAAGATTTCAACATGATGGGGGAGAAGAAGAGGGTCACCCAGATCCTGCAGAGTCCGGTATGTAGCCGGCAGCTCTGTACAAGTGCCCTCCTACGCAGGAGATTTCTGTGTATGAGCAATGAACAGTGCTTTAGAAGCCAGAAGGGCACTGAAATGTTTTGTTTCAGCTTTTTTTCTCTTGTTTATATAAGTTTTTTTTTATTTTTTGCATGCTTGACTGAGATATAGGTTAGCTGGGATGTTTTCCCCTGTGAAAAGTTGTCATTATCGCAACTGTCTGAGCATATATGTGTTGTTTAGGAGATCCATGTAACCAGGAGAGAGCTGCAATCAAATGTGATACAGTCACAGTAAAAATTAGCTTTCTGTGTGCACTTGATCATAGAGACACTAATTTAATCTATTACAGACTGACATTTTTAAATAGAAGTTAATTAACATTCAAAGATATTATGAATATCTGCTATTTTCTATACTTCATTTAACATAAATTGAATGTCATGGGATCTGATGGTGGATAACAAATATCTTTTGTTGAAGTGTTATAAAGCAGTAAAAGAAGTCCTTCCATTTAAAAAACAGGCAGGAGAAACAGCCAGAGAGCATGCAGTTCACGATGCTGTGTAAATCCTGCATTATGCAGAGATTTAGTCTAAATTTATAAACCTCTGCCAGATGGGGAAAAATCAAATAGGCAGTGTGGTTAGATGAAGTACAAGGAGGTGTAATACATACATGCCAATGAAGAGCATGGAAATAAGACAAGCCCACACTCATGTGATTGCATAACAGACCCAACAAGTGGATCTCATCACCATGGTAACCACAGTCGGATGTAGCAGAATGCCAGAGCTTAGCTGCAGCTCATATGAAAATAGTGTTGTTTCAAGATTCACGGGGTACTCTTGATACAAAAATTGATGGTCAGTTTTAATAGCACCCCCCGGCCGCCCACTTCTTCCTGCTCTTAAAAAAAAGTCCCTTTTCACAGGCATACAAAGAGCCTTTCATGTAGCCTTTAACGATCCGTGTACAGTTGTAATAAGAAGCATCTGAACTCATGCTGGGTTCCCTGACACATCCTCAGGAGGTGTTGGAATGAGTTTGAGGTTACGCATGTATGGGTTGCTAGGAGAGCAGAGTTTTATGGTTGTGAGCTTTTTTTTTTGTACCCTTTTCTCATTGTTTACAGGTGTTTAAAGATGAGTTGGAAGGCCTGATTCAAGACCAGTTAACAAAGGGCAACAACCCCTCAGGTCTCCTGGCGTTAAGACAGATCGCTGACCTGGTCATGGCAAGCACCGTGGGAGGGGCTGGACCCCTGACTTCTCCGATCAGTAAGTGGTAGAGCGTGTACAAGTGCATTTATCCAGCTCTCTTTGGACCCGATTGTCTTTCCGTGTTTACTCTTTGTTTGTGCGCATTATGCAAGTTGATAGTCCTCATTGTTAGAGGCTGAATTCTCAGACTCTTGTGACACTCGACAACCCCGAAACAGCTGAAAAAGCAGAAAGTTGTTGACAGCATTCTTTATTATCAGTGTTCTTCTTAAGCAGTCCTCATGACAATGTCTTAGTGATGAATTACAGCAGTTTGCAATCGTGATTGTGTTAGTCTGACCTGTTTAACTTGTGTTTTGGGTAAAACACACAGAACTGTGGCTGTAAAGTTGTTGAGACAAACTGTTCTTTTAAAAGCCAAAGTGGCTGTAAAAAACTTGGATCAGTATCATCAAATCTCCTTATATGGCGTTCAGTTCACAAATAGTCTGTTCATGAGAGGAATTCAAAGAAAATGCTTTTTTTTTAATCATCAGCTGTACAGACTTAAGTTCCCTGGAGGTTTAACTCTATCCGCTGTGGAAATAAACCATAAACATCCTCGTAAATGTTTTGAACTGAGAAAACGGGTAGATGATGTTGTGTCTTGTGGCAGGCTTTGGGACGGTGACTCCAGTCAATGACTTGTATGGCATCGAGTCTCCCTCATTCGCCAAAGGGGAGAAGAACAGCCGTTGCAGGCTAGCTAGTCTCTACAGGCTTGTTGACCTCTTCAGTTGGGCTCGTTTTACAAGTTCCTACATTACCGTGAGTATAACTCGCCTCGCTCCGCTGCACACCAGTTTGTTTATGCAGGGAAACCATTGTATTTCTTTCTGTGAGCCTGCTGCTTGAAGGGAAATGCCTCTTTATTTTCAGAAACCAGAAATTATTTATGGTATTGAAGTGTAAGTTTGTGAATGAGGAAAAGCTTCCTCAAGACAGACATTTACAGTGAAATATTTTATGAGCACCTGAGATGTCAAGATGTGAAGCTCAGGTTTTTTTACAAAGATAAAGCCTTAGAAATAAATTTACTCAAACTTCACATTATTTCTGGGTTTTCCAGATTAAAAAAAAGGATCTTTCTTAGTTTTTTGTTCTTGTTGCTGCTGATCCTAATACATACACACACACATATATG
>JBAMHV010000017.1:16296246-16328565 GCA_037177535.1 Pseudomugil gertrudae
CCCCCTCCCCATCCCCTCCCCCCCCCCCCCCCCCCCCCCCCCCCCCCCCCCCCCCCTCCCCCTTTTCCTCTTCTCCCTCTCCTCCTCCTCCCCCCCCCCCCATATATTATCCTTATTTTTAGGGATTCAAGCCACTACAATGGCAATGCTTGAAATGATTCATTTTTAAGCTGTTATCTAAAGATTGCAAAGCTTGGTAATATATATTAACATGTTAATTATGTCTTTATTTTGAACCTTTTCACTATTATGTTTTAAAGTAAGTATCCACTACTTTGTTGACAGGAGCTAGCTGGCTTTATCTCCTTGAGATTATAAGAATGGTATGTGTTAGCACCTAATATCACTGTTTATTGTCAGATTTATGTTGGAAAAATCATTTTAGGCATGTTTGTATTAGTATTTTGCTTTCTGGCTATGACTTTCCTGCACTCAAACTAAGAAAAAAACAGCTGATTCAGTAAAGTTTTTAGAAAAATGACTAACTATGCTTTGATAATGAGATAGTTAACTTGCTACATTGAGGTAATAACTCAAATTATTTCAAGGATAGCCACTATTTGCTGCTGTAATGTGGCTGAACATTGAAAAAAAGGAATTCATTGACAGAAAATAAAATCCAAATCACTTACTGAAATCATAAAAAAATCAACCTTTTTCTCCATTTTTTTTTTTCAGATTGTAATCCTGGTCTATAAATGTTTTATGGTGTGCACAGCCATAAAGGTGTCATGTAAATGAAGATAATTCACTAATTTGTACATTGATTAAACTGGTAAATGTCTAAGTGGTGTTTATATAAAATGCTTTGGCTTCAGTAAACTTTTAATACTTACTGCACAGTTGTAAAGTTGCTGTAACCGCTGCTCTCTGTCCATAATAGCCAGTGGAAACATTTATTATCTGTGTAGAGGACTCAAACACTGGGGGTGAGTTCCCCCTCCATCTGAGCTGACAACATGAACTCACATTTAAATCGTGGCATTGCATTAACATTTCTATATCGTTATGTTTGCATTTAGTTGGACCAGTTTCTATAAAAATGAGAATTACTGTTTTTAATAAAAATAGTTTTCCTTTTACTCATCTGTTCAGACAGTCTTATTCCTCCTAATCCATTTACATCGTTCCACAGTGTTTCCTTCCTATATTTTTATTCTGTTTGTGCTTTTAATGATTAATGTTTTGCTTAGTTTCTTTTAATGTTGTATGATTGTAAAGTGTCCTTGTGTGCTCTGGAAAGGCGCTTTTTAAATAAAATGTATTATTATTATTATTTTATTAAAAAAATGCAAGGAAAAGCTGGCTGAAATTAAATCTTGTTGTTTGGCCAGCATCTGGTGCCTAATGGAAAGCTCTGAAGCCTTAGGGTGAGTGTTTCTATGTTGGGCTCTTAGTGGTTATGTACATGTGTGTGTGTGTTTATGTGGCATGTAAAACATAGCTCATGCACATATATGGGTTACATGATCAAACAGTGTTACAAAGTCAGAGAAAAAGATGTTTATCTACAATAAGTTGGAACACATGACTTGAATAAACATAAAATAATGCAAAAGAAATGTTTGCTCTGCTAAATGTTCACGTGGAGTAAAATACGTTCAACATGTGAGCTCACATCTGATCTAATCAAATTAAATTTTATTTATAAAGCTCTTTTTTATACCAACAGCAACACGGTGCTTCACATTGCTTCACAGATGGAATTGTGACTGTGTAGAAACACTCTGGATACAGTACATCTGCATCCGATGGTTTAGTTGCTAGAATGATCAATAACAAAATAGAATTTCTTGTTTTTAATAACTATCACATCTTAACAACAATTAATGCAGGAAACAATACTGGGCTGTTGTGACAACGCTAACTTTGCTGTGTTTTCTTCCATATGCAGGTGAAAGTAAATATAATTGGTGAAGTTGTGGACCAGGGTTCCACTGAACTGGGCATCGATCATTTTGGATTTGCTCCTCATTCTGCCATTTACTCAATGCGCCCTGATGTGAGATGCATCATCCATATACACACCCCTGCTACAGCTGCTGTGAGTACACTTTAGGCTAATATTAAATGACAAGATAAAACCTTCTGCTCAGTGCTTATGCTACACCCGAGGAAAACGACCCAACATTAGTGCAACATCATGCATGCTTCATTATTTTGGATACAGATACCCCATAATGCATTTTTACCATCTTCTTTGAAGCATGGCTGTTAAACGTACAGCACACGATGAACGCTGCTGTACAACTGCGTTTTTATTTGTGCCCAAAAGCAAAAAAAAATGTGCTTCTGCTGAGACGCTGATGCGTCACAGTCTTGGTTGTTTTTATCCCACACTAACAGGTGTCCTCGATGAAATGTGGAATCCTGCCCATTTCCCAAGAGGCTTTGCTACTGGGAGACGTGAGCTGCTTTGGTTACCATGGCAGCCTGGATAATAAAGAGGAGAAGGTGGAGTTTCAGAAAGCTCTGGGCCCAATTGCCAAGGTACTGTCAAACTAAGGCATTCCACTAGTGAAAGGTTCACTTTCATATGGGACAGGGCAGGTTAATTACATTCTACTGTTTACACACAGGCTTGTATTTGTATGATATGATCCACTGCCAGACATTCAAGTGTGCATATATATACATACACACACACATATATATATATATATATATATATGTGTGTATATATGTATGTATGATTTCGTGTCTGTTTGTGCTCCTGTGGTTTCCAGCAACCAGCAGAGATTCCAGGACATTACTGTCCCCGTCAGCTAAATAGTCCCATGCATAATAAAATAAAACTACAAAGTAACTTAGTTTATGTTTAATTTTATGCATCAGTGAAATAGATTAACAAGATGCTTAGTGGCTTTTATAAACACACAGATGGACAGATGTTATTACTGTTGGATAGAACCAGGCCAGCTGTTTCCTCTTGTCACCAGTTTTATTCTAAGCTAAGCCAGAAAGCTGTTGGCTTTAACACAGAAATTGGTGAGGAATTGATCCTCTTAAGTAAGGGTTTGTCTGTGGTTGCATGTAGCAGACAGTCTGCACTGATCTGCATTTATCCTGGGTTTTCAAATGTTGATTTATTTAACTTTAGTTGAATGGGGAAAAGTGTCACATCAAAGATGAAATGAGAAAAAAAGTGAAAGCTTTGATATATTTAATTATCTTCAACACTTGGTTCTGCCTCACCGCAAAGCAAATTTCTTCTATTCTGACTTCAGTGAAGCCTTCACCTTCCCCTTAGATTACTGTAAAAATGTTAGGACTGTGTAGATAGATGTGGGTTTGAGGCATGCTAACACAATCTCTGCTGCTTCCTACCATAAATTATGTCCTAATGAGTCATGACAGAACGTGCTTTAGTGGTTAGTGCTGTGGCCTCACAGCAAGAAGGTTCCTGGTTTGAGCCTTGGCTGGGGAAGATTTCATCAGTGGTCTTTCTGTGTGGAGTTTGCATGCTCTCTCCCACCCACAAGTGCATGTTAGGTTAATTGATCACTTATCACATGTAAGTCGCTTCAGTTAAAAGCGTCTTACATGTATTACATGACTATAGAATACAAGGAGAAAAAGGCACATTTGTCTTAAGAAAGGGTGGGCAGAATATTAAAAACACCTCTTAAAAAGTTGTCTTAAGGGTGTATATCATACTAAACTCCTATCACTTTAGTTTTTGGTTGGTTTGACTGGCGAATCCTAATGTTCCCCCACAGATAGAGTAAAACTTATGATAACACAAGCACACGTGTTTATTTTACTGTATTTAAAACTTCTCACTGAATCAAAGCCCATCTTAGGCATGTCTTCATTTTAATTTTATTCATTATGATAAAGGTTCTTTATTTTAGAATAAACAAATAAATAAAACCTTTAAAAAAGTCAAAAGTTCTGGTCATTCCCTCATCTGCAATGTTGTTTTCGGATTACTATGTGTAGGATATGAGCATTGTATAATTTGTCAAAATTGAGATCCTGATTTATTAAGATTAAAAAAAAATAATTACAGATGGTGGACATCTGGAAGGGGTAGAATAAAAGAACGAAACACCCAGATTTAAAGGCAAAGCCTTTCTTCTGTAGTTACATGTGCTTAACTTCAGTCAAAAGTCCAAAAGCGTGGTGACGGACTGAAATCTAAAGCGACAGAAAAATGGTGTTTTTATTTTGGCACTTTCTCCTCAGTAAGTGTGTGTGTGTGTGTGAACTACCTAGACTGCAAATAGCATTATATTTTGGGCTATTCAACTCAGGTTTTGCCCGCTGCACCTACACATGTGTTTCAGAATTTACTATATAAACACTGATATAAAAAGGCCTGTTTTAATGCTTAAAAACAGCAAAGAGATCGTGTAGGAGTTCGGTTTCCTGGAATGTCATTAAAAGTACTTTAACAATGAAAGGTTATTATGGAATTTTGCTCCAAAAGCAGTGCCTACCTTATTTATTTTATCAGAAAACAAGATCAAATAACAAAACTGTGCCTGTTACAGACTGTAACTTCTCTTCTCTTTATAAACTTGTCAAAATAGTCCACTGAGTAGTACAGCTTGCTCTCTGGTGTATTTTAGCTTTAAGATGCTACATATATGTCATGCCAAGACATGCCAAGTAAGATGATGAGGGAACTTAAGCTGCAACACATAACAAGTCCAGAAAGGTAGAATAGCTTAACTCAAATGGATTTATTCAGTATATTAAATGATTAAATGAACCATCAAGTGTTGTGTTTTTCAGGTGATGATCCTAAGAAACCACGGCCTGATTGCTTTAGGAGAAACAGTAGAGGAAGCTTTTCATTATGTGTACCACTCGCAGCAAGCCTGTGAAATCCAGGTAGGAAAAAAGCATGATTTTTTTTACTTATTCTCAGTCCCTCTGATTTATGGTAATAAAATGTGAATTTATCACGAGTCAAAGTAATTTGAGTGTGACCTTTACACATTTCATGTTAGTTAGCTTTGTACCCATGAGTCAGTGTTTTCTGTCTCGGCTTTTAGAAATGTTTTTCATTTCCAGATGAGTCTGAATCTTTAGAAAAAATAGTGCTTGAAATTAATACCTGCAGAATATTTGAGTAAACTTTACTCAAATATAAGTTTAACAAGGAAAGCATGTGCCCCAGTGCAAACATAATGTTCTAATTAAAATTTCTATAGGTGAACGCTTTGAGGTGTTCGGGGAACCTGGACAACCTTGTTCTCCTGGACAGGGAGAGGTTTAAACCCCTGACTCAGGGAGTAGTGGCTGCCGGGGTTGTGATGGACAATGAGGTGAAGTGGAAAGTGGGCGAGGCCGAGTTTGAGTCTTTCATGAGGATGCTGGACAACCTGGTGAGTGAACCCTGACCTGTGCCTTTTACCCATGATGCCTTGAGTTTCCTGTCTCAGGGTTTCCTTGGGAAGCGCCTGATTAGAGAACACAATGAAAACAGATGTGTGTTTATTAATCTAATTTGAAAATGATATATGCTTGTGAATTGTATTGTTTCGTGGTTCCTGCCTGTGCACTTTCTCTCACTACAGTAAGGATGCTCTTGTAATTGCTCTTTGATTCCATTGAATGCAGAAACTTGTTCTTCCATTTCATCTTATTCCAACAGTGAGATTTCTGCGCAGCAACTGTACACACATTTATTCTAGCCACACTAATAATAACCTAGCCATGGCATGTACTACGGACAGAGAAAATGTCAAATGGTCTGTTTGAGTGCTTTCTGCTAACAACTGTGGCAGGCTGCATCTGCATTAACTGTGTTCTAATAGCCACCCCGTCAATCACAGCTTCCAGATGGTGTGCTGCGCTGTGGGCAGTAACAGCTACACAGACCACTTGGTTGAAAGACTTTGGTACACTCAATTTGGATTTTTCATTCTCTTTGACAGTTTTAAGAATACTCCTGTATGCTACAGCATCTTCAGTCGCTATAAGTGGATGTCTAACCCGCCAGAAGGTGGCGTTTGTTATCATGGGTTATTTTTTTAAATGCTAGAAAGAAAAACTGTTTTTTAAAGAAAATAATCAATTATAGTTATTATTATTTAGTCATTTATTTTAAAACAACCATTGCTGTGGGGAGGAATGAATCCCCAGCACTTTGTCGCAGTGGAGCTAATGGAGCCTCTGCTTGAACACATTTTGTTGCTTGATCCCTGTGTTGTCAAAAGGAGTTGCAGCATTTGACAGTTATTCTGAGCAGCTTTTGCTCCGTTTCCCACAGCAGATATACATAAAAGATATGCAACATTCTGCAAACACAGATGGCTCTCAGCTTCCTTGAGAATTAAATCTGCTCCGTCCCTTCTTGTAGTCAACTTCAGTTTTACCTTTATAGTCTAATCTGTATACCAATATGTCTGTACTTCACTACCTCCTCCCCTTCTCTCAAGATGGAAATAGATGATGTGTGTGGGGAGGTCGTCATGGCATCTATAGTCTTAGCAGAAGTAGAGTTAAATGAGACCTTTTAGGGCATTGCTTGTGTCATTTTTAAGGCCAAATTAGTTACTTGGAGTATTACTTCTCTGAACTTTGCAATTAAACATGTTTTGCTTTTCATTGAGTCTTAAGTAATTTTTGCTTATCAATCTTTTACTGTATTTATAAGTGAATCATTGACACTGATAAAACAAGCAGCAGCTAATAAAACTAAATTTTTAAAAGGCTCTTGCATTTTTAGTCTGTGTATAAACATGTATTAATATGTAGTGAGCAGTTGTGTTTTATGTTTCCTACATTTTCAGTGTTTCAATCACATTTAAACTGATTGGTAACTGCTTTGGCTTCAGTAAACAGTCCTACAAAGTTGCAGAACTCAAGCTGTTGCAATCTAAGCACAGTGCAAAGCTTTGTTATTGTGGCAAACTTGTCATATTGCCTGTGCAAAGATCCCAGTCTTTTTTATCTTCCGACTGTGGTGTTGTACTGGCACTTTCAGACTAGATCAGTTGTTTTCTCTCTCAGTCTCTCATGTATTGTTAACAAAAACACTGTGGAGCTTTTTGTTTTGTTTGTCTTTTTATTGAAACCAGTTTTCTAAACGGCTCTGATTGTGAATTATATGCATTTAGATTTTTTTTCCTGTCTATTCAGTATGTATGCTGCACTAACACGTCCCATCTGTGTGACCTCTTAGGGTTACAGAACCGGCTACTCCTACCGACACCCCATTGTCCGTGAAAAACCCCGCTCTAAAAACGACGTGGAAATTCCTGCCACGGTGTCAGCTGTGCCACTGGAGGACAGTGAGCTGGGTCTGCGCAGTCCCTTCAAGTTTATGGCGCAGAAACAGCAAAGAGAAAGGACCCGGTGGCTCAACTCGCCCAATAGCTACTTGAAGGTCAATGTTCCTGAGCATTCACCCAGCGGAGATGTCAGCCCCAGGACTAAAACAATGGTGCGTTATGTTTAATGTCAAACTATAACAGGGAATTTATTGGCCTAGTATCTTCTTAGTATTAGAGGAGCTGGTATTCCTTTATTGTAGCCTGCCCTCTTGTGGCAAATTTCATAAAAGCATCTTTAACTTGTTTTGTTTGTTGTTATTAATATATATTTTCTATGTTTGCCTTTTGTCCTGTTAGTGGATGAAGTCCTCACAACCTGGCAACAATGTTGGAACCCCAATAAAGATTGACGACCCAAATCAGTTTGTCCCACTCAACACTAATCCAAACGAAGTTTTGAATAAGAGGAACCGGGTAGGTGGAAAACTCATCATGCTGCTTGAATCATTGTCTCCACATATTGTAAACCCCTTTTTGTAAAAGAAATATTTTAAATAACATACCATGCAGAAGATTTTTTTACTCAGCAGTTTATAAATACATGAGTCTATTGACGGGAGATCCTAACGGGTCTCACACTTGTTTCCACTTGTTGTTAAGTTTATTCCTTTCATACCACATAGCGTGATGTATCAATAAAGGAGAGAAAAAAAACATAAATCTAAATTACATTCATCTGTCATCTACACCAGGGATGAATAACTCTCGTCCCCGAGGGCCGCAGTCCTGAAGTGTTAAGGATGTTCCCTGTTGCACACCTGACTCAAATCAATGGGTAATTAGCAGACTTGTGCAGAGTTTGATGTTAAGCGCTGCACAACTCTGCTAATTAGGTCTGATGTGTGTCAGGTGTGTTTCAGCAGCAAGTCCTAACACTTGCAGGACCCTGGAGGACCGGAGTCCTGCGTACGTGATGTACACTGATTGGCCAGAGCATTAAAACCTCCTGCAGATGCATAAACTTGATTCATGTTAATATATAGGAAAGTTTTCTGTAAGGAGACGCTGACATTTGCTTGGATGTTGCTTCGATACTTCCTACCTACCTACATATTTTTGCAGCACAGAAGCCATGTCATCAGGATCACTCCCTGCAATATTAGTGTCCCATTGCAGGACAACAGGGGACCCAACAAAAGTGTTTAGGAAGTTCTTCAAATGCATGACAGTTTGATGTTTTTGCCCAGGCTCCAAAACTGAAATAATCAACCAATTCTGCATTTTTCAATAATTGATTGATTTCTTGTCTTGATTTGTTATGATCAGATTTTCAGGTGGACCTTTTCTAGCTTTTTTAAAAGTTGAAATACAACCTTAATAAACATTAGAGAGCAGAATATGAGTGCAAAATGAAAGACCTAGAAGTGAACCCATGACTTAAGACCTTTAAAACTTACACTAGCTCTGTGGAAGACTTTTTAGACAACTAATATAGTTTATTTAATATACAGAACTCAGAAACTTTGAAAGCTCTGCATTACAGAGCAGGAAATAACATGCATTTACATACCTGTATGGTCAGCTGTGTGCAAAATCTAAACAGACAGTTCAGTTTAGAATACACAACAATAACTTCATGCAGCAGTCATGGTTAGCTGCTGCTCTGAGGTTAAAAATATAGCATATTTAATAGTTTAGTAAGTAAAATTAAACTAATAGTGAATGTGATATAAGAATATACATACCATATATTATGTATTAAAAAATATATAATATACACTGCTATATGTGCAATATTCCATCCAATGATTATGCAATACTGAATACTGTCTGTACCATCTGCAGTCTTTCAGCTCTGTGTGACTCACACAGCACTGACATAAAAGCCATTATCTAAAAAGTCACCACTGTATGAAAGGCGTCTGTCATTTACAGAGTTTTTGTGACTTCTTTATGTATGAAAAATGTCTTTCGAGCATAAATAATTTGCCTCTGAAACTTGGCAGTAATGGAAAAATAAAAAGAAGATCCCAGAACCAGGATAAATTCTGTTTCTTAAATATCTTTTCTCAGATAAAAGAACAGCACAGAGGTGACCAGATGACTCCAGGACCAAAGTCTCAATTACTATCAGGCATTGTTGTGGATACAATCCCAGGACCGGTAAGTATATGTCAAAGTTATAGGTAGAGACACACACAGAGCAAATGGCACAGCAATGCATTTCATTCTTTTATCCCTACTGCTTTATTCTCTCTGATAACAGCTTTGCTTTTACTTTCATCCTCGCACTTCTCTCCTTAGCACTCCCCGTCTTTTTGTTTGCAGCACAGGTACAAATGCTGGAGCTGGGTGGGAGTTTAAGGTTTTTAATTCTCACTGGCTGAAGTGTTTCTGAGTGACAGTTCATTGACCCTGATGCTCAGAGTAGTTAGCAGACTTTTCAGGACTGAGCAGCAAGGACATCTAGCTCTCATTACCAGTTTACAAACTTTACCGCACATTTGCAAAATGCAACTGCAAAAAGAATAATTGCTAATCCCTAATACTTGTCTATAGATTCATACAGGTTTTGGGGCAGCATATGCTTCATCAAACCAACCTCTTTTCCAGGGATTCCACTGTGTATTTCAGCACACATGTGTTATAACAGTGTGGCTTCGTAGCAAAAGAGTACTAGTCCAATCTGCATTGAAAATGTGCAGTGCATTATGAAGCAAAAACAATGGCGACTGTTGAGCAGCTGAAGGAAAAATGCCACATACAAACTTTTAGCAGTTGATTTTCTCTGTTCTCAAACACTTATTAAGTATTGTTAAAAAGAGAGATAAAGGAACGTTTACCATCTCTAACACAAACTATCTTGTCTTTGTGGTAAATTTAATTAAATACATGCTAAAAAGATTAGCATATCCTTGTATTCTTTTTTTTTAAACATTTTACACAATGTCCCAACTTCATTGGAACTGGTGTTGTCACTGAAGTAAACAACTATGTCCATAAAAACTCCTTCCACCTGAGACAGTTGTATCAGAAAAGCACAAAGCGAGTTAATGCAAAGGAGAGAAGAAACTGACACTCTGAGTAAAGCTCTGATCACAAACTGATAACAAAAGTATAAACTGTTAAACAAATAAATGACACATATTTTACATTTGAAACAATAATTTTTTTTGTTTTAGTTGGTTTCATTTTCTCTCAAATTCTACAATTTATTTGACATAAAAATATTTTTCTTGATTCTGTGATTTAATTTCTTCATTATAAAATAAAAACATAAGAAATATAAACGAAATCTCTCATTAATGTGGGAAAAGACAAGGAACAAAAATTAAAGACAAAGAGGATCCATATGGGTTGTTCCATTTAATATGTGCTTAATGTTAAAATACCGGTAGGAAAAAACACTATTCTTGTTTTGCCTTCTTTCAGTATGACATATAAACTAAATATAGCAAGGAATCAGAGGCTTAAGAAGAGATATCCATTAGAAAAATGTAAATCAGGTTAGAAACCTGATGCTCATGCATGTAAATACTTAAAAGTGTTTGTCTCTGACTTACATAATCAGACATTGTTATTGTAACTGCTCTGCAGTGGAAGTTAGAGGAATGGGATTTCTGTGTTAAAAATATTGTAGATTTAAATTCTGCTGTAGCTAATTGCCCGTAGAGAAGAAATGCTTTCAGGACTGTGAAAAACTTGTGAATCTTATTTTGGCTAAATAAATATAAACATACACCTTTTTCCAGTGTTCCTTTTTATGTGTGCAGTTATATAAGGTGACTATAATAACGGTGTATCTATCCTTTCCCTTCTGACAGGCTTTCATCATTGAAGATGAGGAGCAGACTCGCTCACTTCCCCCAAATCCCTTCAATGAACATACAGAGAAGGCGCTGGAAGAATACAAGATCATGGTAGAACGAAAGCAGCAAGGCCAAGAAGGTACTCATCTTCATCCTTTATGTATCAGCATAACTTTTATTCTCTTTGCTGGGTTTTTTTTGTATTGTATCCTCATGACATCTGTGTCATTAGCTTGTAGTTCTGGCAGTTTATTAGTCCAACTTGAGTCCTTTCATCCTGTCTAGAGCCAATGTTGTTATGAAACAAGAACTTTCCTTCAAAAATGCCATAGGGGCAAAGCTGTCATTCCATGGTTTCTCTCCTCCTCTGCTCTGTGAAGTCAGCTCACAGGATGGTGAGAGATGAGCTGCAAAGACATCAGTCTTGTCAAACTCCTCACATCGTGGTTATGACTGTAGACAAGGATGAAATGCGCGTGCAGGAAAGAAACATCTCTGTGAGCAGGCATCACAGGAGTACCATTATTTTTCCCAATAACTTGTCAGTCCTGGAAGATGTCTGCTGAAAAAGATGAATGAACTTTGTTGAATCATCCTATTGCTAAGTGAGTTTTGTTTGTAAAGTATTTGGCATACAAAAAGCATGGCGGATGTAGGAATGGCTTTGCTACACACTGAAATATCTCAACATCTGTTAGATGGAGTGCTTTGAAAATCAGTGCAGACATTCAAAATATAGAAAAGATGACAACTTTGATGGATGACTGACCTTCATTTCTTGAACCCTTTTATAGAGGATGATGATGTCACTGATGCTGATGAGATGACCACATTTGATGGCTCTACTATCTCACTCTCTCTCTCTCCCCTGATGACACCAGCTAAGCAAGGTAATTAGTAGGTCAACTGGTATTTTAATTTCTTTTAAAGGGTGAGATTTTCCGCAGATTAAATGGATAGTTTGATTCATTACAGCTGTGTTGTTGCACCTCTTCTCTTAGTGATAAGTGATAAATGTATTGTATTTTGTCTTATCCTATTTTGTTTTTATGCTATGGACCTGCATTAGGTCTGAAATAAAGAAAATCAATCAATCAAATCTTATCCACCCCCCCACTTTGCTGACTCGGTTTCATATGTTGACAGATGCCATACCCAATGGGAAAGACCACCCGACAGAGATAGAGGAGGACCTGAGCATCGAGGTATCGAAGATGAGCGTGAGCACTTCGGAAACGGTGGAAATCTCCATAACAACGAAAGAAAAGACGGGGAAGGCTCAGACCCCAGAGAGCCAAACCAAGTCCCCAAAGAAAAAGAAAAACAAGTTCCGCACACCTTCATTCTTGAAAAAGAGCAAGAAAAAGAAGGAGGAGAAAGAAAAAACAGAAGCTTGAGTGCATTACTTTTTAAAGAAATGAGCTTTGTGTAAGGAAAAACATCTTTTTGTCCTTCCTTATTGTTGCTGGTATTTAGGAAGTGAAAGAAGAGAAATGGTAAAAAGTTTCAAAGGAAAGTATTTTTATTCAAAGCTGTTATTCGTGGTTCTTTGAAGATCTGCTAGTAGTTTCTAATAAGGACTTTTTTATTAAGAAATTGTGATGGATCAGCAAAAGTTTTCTAAACTGAAAACAAATCAAAAGTGAATGCAACAGTGTATTGCTTTGGTTAGTTCCTATATTTTTTAATGGGGTTTAAATGTGGCTATTACAAGAAATAAGGATCAATGGTTTATATGAAAACACGTAGGATTGGACTTGTTACACTTTTAGTCTTTTTGTTAGTTTTGTTTTTTATATTTTTATTATTTTGCACAAGTTATTGAATGTAAACAAACAGCTAGGACAGTTTTTTAATCATGTTCAAATTTAGCAGTTATACAAGTAGTGTAGCTGTGACTGAAGATATTCCCATTTTATTCTGTTTAATCTAGAGGAAGTACGACCTTGTAACCCTGTAAGAAGTAATCTTAGTTTCTTGTAATAATATATGTCAGTTAATATTAGAAGTATAACATTCAAGTGCTTTATAGTTATGTAAATGATTTGCAAGTCTTGATATATTTACATATTTTGTCTTAAACATACTGTGATGAATAATACAGTAATAATTCATGTTGCTACATGTACAGTATGTGCTGTTCTCATGGTTGCTGCTTTATGATTGTGAGGAGATGACAGGCTAATGGAAAGCGCTCAGCAAAGTGACAGTTGTTACATATTGTTTATGAGTGACTAAGTTCACTTCTGTGGATGTTGACGATGAAAGTGCCAACGCTGAATCACAGTAAGTCGAACATGATGGCTGTTTTGACCAGTTTTGTCCGTATTGTCGGTGAAGACAACACGCTTTGGAAAGCTTTTCTTTACAGCCACTGTTAGAATTTGAGTAGAGGTATACTAGAGGATCGTATATTAACATGCCAGTCAATAATGTGAATGATTTGTTTGAACCCAAAGGGAGAGAACCTTTTTTTGTAAATAGTTGTGTTTTTATTAAGTTCTTTTATTCTAAACCAAATGGTAAAGAAACATAGAAATGTGACAGTACAATCTATTTACCAGATTTTAATACTCTTTGTATGATACTGCTTTTTTACCCACTTTAAATAAGCTCCATATTTAGTGGACTGAACAGGTGTTAACAAGTTGTCTTTCTTTTGTATTATCTGTGCCTAATGCTTGCATTCTGGTTGTTTATCTTGCTATTTGTATTGCCTGAGTTTTTCCATGGTGCTTCACATGACACCCATCTTGCTTCAATGTCAGTTCTTTATATCTGCCTTCCGCCTCACATGATAAATGCAGAGGTAGCTTCTTGCATATTAGCCATTTAATTTAATTGCTTCTTTATTATTGAACAGGTTTTAAAGTGTATGAGATCTTTTACATTAAATATGAAGGTCATTCTTTCTACATATGTGTTAAGAAACCTGGCCCAGCAATTTGAATAAACTAACACAGTAAGTTGAAGTTGCGCCTTTTCTTTTGCAAGCTGGGTTCTTTTTCTGTAAAGCAGCAAAAACCCTTAATACATGCACACACCAAAACAAAAAAAAACAATGCACTTCCTCTGTTCAGCGATAATTAACCATGTGAAGCTGCATAATGAGTCCTCGGCCATGATATGAATGGGCGTTGTCATGGTAATACACTAAAGATGGGGCTATGGAGACAAAGAGGGGAGATTTGGTGTCTCCAACAGGTGTTCACGTTGGGGGAGTGCAGAGACTTGTACCTACACCAACCCCCAAAACACACACACACACATCTGGTTTAGTTTTATCTTTAACTGAAACATCTAACATTAGCTAAAAAAAATGTTTTATAAAAAAATACCAAACCATTTAAAAGGAAACTTATCACTATCATGGACACTTAAACAGTTTTCCCCGTTGTAACTCAAAGAAAACAGTGCTATGTCCAACAGTTGTTACAGGCACAGTCCCTGACTATGGTGACAAAGGTCAAAGGTCTCTGTAGTGACTGAGCTAAGGAGAGTAAAGAGCAGGTGACAAATGTGCTGTGACCTCAGAGCTAAGTGCAACTATTGTCTTAGAACAGAAGGAGACTGCTGCTGCACAGTCTGAGGCCATTATCTGAACAGACTAGCTGGTGGTCTAACCAGCTATCCAGATGGGGACAGATAGATCATTACAAAGGGAGATTCTACACAGTTGACAGTGGATCTATGATGTAACAGTTACTTTCCCTTTCAACCCCACCTAAATGTATTTTACACTAACATGTAAGACCACAGCGGGGTGTATGTCACATTCTTTACCAAACACACCCGCATTGTGTGACTTCGCCTCCACTGTGTTAGCCGAGCCACTGGTGTAATCCAAAGGCTTTTCAGATTACTCCAGCTGGGGTCACATTCTACACCAACCTACAGCGGGTCAGCTTTCCACGCTGTCACTATCAGTGTGCAGCACGCGCAGTCAGTTTGCACACAAGCCTCACAGCACAGATGAGACTTTTCTTAGTGAAACGCTGTCAGTTTCCATCCCCCACTGAACTCTCGGTCCATGACTGACTGAGCGTGGTGCTAGCAGTGCATGATGTCTGGTTTTAAGGCTGTCGTCCGGATGTGGGTTAGGCTGCAGAAACAAGTGTTTTCTTAAATAAAAAGTGCAAATAATAAGAGGGATGTAGAAATACACATTCCCAAATGGTCCATCAACTTAAAGATCTTGCATCAGTGCCAATCAGGTGTGTGTCTCCATCTTAGCTGTCAATGTGCCAGGCCTCACCAGGCGGCTGATATAAACTCCATGGGAGTGTGTTCTCTCTCACAAGCGTCCGTTACAAGCTTGGTCACATCTGCAGTGGGCCAGCCATCTGCACCCATTGTCTCAAAGGCACAACATAGCCCTGCACGCATGGCTTGCCTTGTAAAGGCTGTCCCATTCCCCTCTGTTCTCTTCCAGCCCTCAGTGTGGGGGGAAAATGACTTCTTAATCTCTCAGAGGTAGCGACAGAGGTGGACCATCAAGCAAGAAGCTGATTTAATTTCAAGGTCAGTTTTGCTAAATAGCAAATAACTTTAAACATCAGTGTCACCTGTATATAAAGTCTGTTGCCATTTTTATGAAACATGCTCTTAAGGATAAGCATGTGATGTAATACTTTTTTGTGGTTAATTTATTTCTTGTCATGTGTGGTTTTAAATGTCTTTGTTAAAGAAACACAGTAGGATTATCAAATTTAAATAATATCAAACATCTAAAACCAAATTGGTCTCTTGGATTTCTTGGATGTGAGACGCATTGGTAAGAAAGCAATTTAACTTAAATGACCACATCAGACACCAGAATCAGCTTTCAGATCTCACACCGGTATTTCAAGTTAGTGCCACAGATGAAAGAGCTCATGCATTACTCTAAACTATTTCCTGGAATTGCTTGATGTGGATAGATGCTGATAACAACAACAAAGGAGCATGGGTATAATGATCTCCTCGAGCATTTAAATATTTCCACGTGGGGCCCTTTGACAACATAAAAGACTCAGGTGATTACATATTTATTACTGGGGCAAACCTGGCAGCTGAAATCCAACCTTAACCAATGACTGCCACATGCAAACACTAAGAGGTAAGAGTGTGCACATTGGAGGGAGGATATGCCTGTCATAATTATGTCGATTGAAATAAAGCCGCTTTATTATAAAATGGAGCAGCGATTATGTCATAATGTCACTGCACATAAGTGTGTTATTTGTTACTCTCCTGCAGTATTGATAATGAGGATTTGTTATGGCACAGTTGACAATGAATGCAATGTGCATGCGTTAGTGGGAGGGATTATCCACCAAGTAGGGCAAGTGGCTGAGGCTAAGGACTGCAATTCCATCCAGCCTAGTTCATTTCAGTCATCCGCTCTGTGCACTCACAGGACAAGGCGAGCAATTTTCAGCGCTGCGTATTTGTCAAAGCCCTCCCCAAAAAGAAAAGCCTTAAGTATAACAAAAAAAAAAAAAAAAATGGTAAAGTACATGCGACAGCACAGCGATCTGAAAACCGAAGAGGTCCTGTCGGAGTCTGATGCGTCCATGGACCAGCAGGATTACGGAGAGATGTCCGACTATTCTTTCAGCGACGTTTTATACTCCAAATGCTCCGCAATGGACCAAATCGGCACTTTTATGAAGAACGTGCAAGTGCTGCTCGATGCAGCTAATTACATTGAAAATATTGAGAAGAACAATGGAAGTAAGTAAACACGGGCTGTAGGGGATATTAATGCGCCGAGCAGACAACAATAGAGGCGAGGGCGACAAAAGACGCGCAGCGGACAGATGAACTGGCCCGATCACTGATGTTTCACCTGCTGCTGCTGCTGCAAAACGCTCCTGTGATCGACCAGATAAACCAGAATTATAATCAATTTGAAACCAAGTTGATAAAAAAAAACTTACATTTTAAAAGCAGCATCACCAGAGAGACTAGTTTCACTGCAACATTAGCCTGCAGCTATTCGCTGCCATTTAAACTGCGGGAGATGCACAATACTTTGCAATGTTCACGGTTTCAGCCTCCATATGTGCACTTTTAGGTTTAGATATGTCCACAGTTATCATATTTAGGATAGCCCATTTCTGGTCTAGCCTTATATGTAAGTTAATTATTGCTCGTCTACAGATTATTTCCTTAAAACACCCAATTAACTAATAAAATATCGTATTTACAGTCCCTTTCGCCAGTTAACTGACCAACTGAGTTTTTGTTTCCTCTTAAATGTTCTTATTTTAGGTCCTGAAATGGTTCTCTCTGGTAGCTGCTGCTTCCTTGTATGTGCTGTTCACATGGTTTCCACATGGAACAAATTGTAAAGTTTTCATTGGTCGGGACACATGTTCCCAGCGCAAGGTTCGCTGCAGATAACCAATCAGACGCGGAATAATATGTGACGTCATATGTTACTGAGAAGTAGGCTTCATGGGAAGTGTAGGCTTTATAGCGCAACACTGTTAAACGGGAGGCATTTATGCCACAATTACCTTGAATTTTCCTTTTGTTTTTATTTTTAAACGTTCTCTTTATAATACAACGTTTTCGTTATAATAACTTGTTAATGACCTAATTATTTTAAACAATTTCTTATGATTTATTATCATAAAATATTGTACAAAATTGGCTTTTGATATGTTAAAGTTTTAATTTCATGTATTTGCTGCCACATCCTAAGATATCTAAAATTCAGGTAACATATCTTTCATCTATCCAGTTTTCCTTTTTTTTTTTCATTGGAGGACATTAGTTACAGTATGACAGCAAATGTAATCATCTCTTTTTTTCTTCATCAGAATGTGAGCATGGGTACGCTTCAACATACCCTGCAACACAGATTGCACATCAACAGAAACAGCGTAAATTCAAGAACAGAAAACTGGATAATATTCACAATAGGTAGGTTAATGTCATGGAAAAAAGACACAGTTGAGGTTAATTTCAGATCATTTCTGACACATGATCAATTTCATCATTGCTTGTAATCGCTCTGCAGGATCAGCTCACACATACTGTATTTGGTTTGTGCAGACTGCCTGTGCTATGTGCTGTTTTGCATTATTACAACATGTGACAGTGTTGTTTATACATTTCTCATTTCAACAGGTCAGCACACAATGAACTGGAAAAGAACAGGTGAGTGAAGCCCAAATAAAGAGGTTATTTCAATATAGATGCACAAAGCTCTGCAAAACACCAAGGAAGATGATAATAGAATTTTAGTTTTGTACAATAGCCTTACAAAAGAGGAAGAAAAAAATCTTCAGTCTTTGAAATTGTGTTGCAATGATTTATTTCAGCTGATTACTTCAAAACGGAGCTTTAACGAACCGGCCAAAAGCTGTCTCCACCCTTCCACGTTTGGATATCTCAGTCCTATGCTAAATATGTTAACCATATTTAAAATCGGTTCACTGTAACCTTATAAATGAGCTTATCATCTCAGCACTTAAATATACTTTATTTTTCTATATCAACAAGTTGGAAGTTAATATATCATACAGGATAGCAGTGTGCATTTTGAAAGGCAAATAAAATGGAGCACTGTTCCTGGAGGACATGCAGACATTTCCCTAGTCAGCAAACGGGAACCCTCTGTTTCCAGACAACAGGGCTCCTTCCTGAGAATTTCCCAGCTGCAAATCTAACAACAGCTTGCTTTTGCTGCTCCGGGATAAGGCAGCTTCTGCCTTAAGCAGGAAATAAATGTCAGGATGTGCGCATTTCTAAATTTAAATGTCCAGCTATGTCTGTGTGTGAGATTCTTGCTTTCAGAGATAAATTCAGAGGGAACTCTAAGTAGGAGGCTCCTAGTGGGTGATTATTTTTTTTTACATCACAAAATGGTGGCCAATGCAGAGATGACATCATGATTTGACCTACATTTTCCTCTGTTATTTTAAAACATAGTGAGAGCCCTTTGCCAGTTTTTGCATGCATTGAGACCAAACACCCCAGAGGCTTTAATGAATAAGCACAATATCACACTGACCTTAGCAACTGTGAAATTTATGGCCAGATTATGTAAAAGTAAAAGTTTATGCACCTGAATACCATGATCATAACCAAATATGTTTCATTTTCACAATACAAATCATGTTTTGTCAAGGAGTTGATGAGAAATGTGTACAGGACCTAGAAAAGATAAAACAGGAATAAATAATGAATAATGCAATTATATTTAATATTGCACTTTACTCCATGTATGGGGTCTCTGAACAGATATCATCCCAACTGTGTCCCCTCCCACAGGCGAGCACATCTCCGCTTGTGTTTGGAAAGGTTGAAGACGCTCATCCCTCTGGGACCTGACTGCAGTCGGCACACCACTCTGGGACTACTCAACAAGGCCAAAGCACACATTAAGGTGTGGCAGTATGAACAGCATGATGCTGTCATGGGATTGTGGCTGCTGCAGGTTCAGTTTTGTTCTCAACAGCTATAATGTCATCGTTCATTTATTCACTGGTGATGATGCATCAGCTGATGTCAGTAAAGGTAAAAAGTAAATAAAAAAAAACACCCATTGAAAAAAGGATTGAAACAACTAAAGTTAACGTTAAAACAAAACAACTAAATTAAATCTACTGCTCATTATTTTATAAATCAAAATCATCCTTATGGTTTGCGATCATGCACAAGTACAATCTGGACTTGAGAATTGAGCCAGTGAAATATATCTCTGCTCCCATGAGTAAAAAGCTCTTCCCATGTTGTTCTGTGGTACTGATGGGAATTACGTTTATACACAATGACAAATATTAGTTTGGGAGACTGTGGATCATGATGAGTAATGTCTTACTAAATCTAAGCCTCATTCTTACTGATCTTGTTTTTTAGTTTTACAACAAACACTGTTTTTACCCTTTCAGCTCCTGCTACTGGTGACCTGGTTTCTTTGTTTTTCCTTTAAGGTGCAAACTTCTGAACTGTCATGTCACTGTCCTCCATGCACAGTGACAGCAATGCCACCCTTTCTGTACGGAACTCAGAAATTCTTCTGTAGCTCAAAACTTATTGACAAGATAAAATAGATGCTTTAAAGAGACATATTTATTATGTAATCACAGTTGGCCAAACAAGTGGAATTAAGAAGAATGTGTGGTGTGACTCATTAATGACATTTCATTTATAACATTATTTTGGTGCGTCATTGTAATTCATAGGTTTGCAATAGCAGTGGTTAAAAGACATTGCCTGTTACCAGTAACAGTGAGATTTTCTGCGGAAAATCACAGTTTTTACTTTAATTTATAATTTTTTTGTTCATATATAAAATAAACACTTCAAATAAAATATTTCCGAGGAGCAGTTTCAGAGTAATTATAGGCAAGTGCACATTGAGGCACCTTGGCCTCATTGTTAAGACATTGTAATCTTGGGGCTGAAATCCATCCAGGGCTGATGTAGACTGTCCTTTGCAGGGTTTTAGAACTTGGTTACTCATGTCTGTAACACTAACCAATGGTCTTCAGCTCTGCTAGAAGAATGGATTGATATGTCTATGTTAGTTACAATTAAACTTACTGGAATATTTAAAGGACATATTATAGCAGCAACTGCTGAGGTGTCACTGAAGGCTGCAATATAAAAACAAACTTGGAAACAGGTTTTTTAAATGTATTTTTCTGTCTCACTTAGGGGTACATGATGACAGCCTTTGACTTTAGACATGTGTCCAGGAAATGAGGCTTCTTGAATCTTAGTTTTGTGTTTCTAAAATCAGAAGTTCTGTAGAAAATGAAGGAACAACTGCAACTGGCATACAGCTACAGGAAGTGAAAGGGAAAAGAAAAATAACTTTTTATGAAATACACCACTCACCAAAAGTTATGTTCTTTTACAGCTGAACTTAGATCGTCTTCCTCTAAACCTTTTGAATGCATATCTACAATTGTTCTGTATCCAAATAATAATGGTAAACCTCTAGTAATTCACATAAATATCTACCATCGTCACCAACATAATTTCTCAACATAAATAAGTTATTAATAACCAATAATTTGCATTTATCATTGTGAAAAGTGCACCTGTCTGTACACAACAGCTGTCAATCTGTTTTCTATTAGCACTAAACTGACTTGTTCAAATGATCAGAACTGATCTTGTTGGTTACGTTTCAGCTTTAATGATTTATGGGTGAAAAAAAGCATTATAAATTAACATCAAGACATTGCTTATAAGTAATGGCTTAACATAAATATATTCAAGAAAAGTAATAAAACCATGTTTTTATTTAAAGCTATTAAAAGTACTGACCAAAATATACCAAAATACATTTTCAAATATAAAAGATAACATTTATGCTCTTATGTTTCATCCAGTCATATTTCACTTCTATCTGCATCATGTAGACTCCAGCTTCTTGCTGTTCTTGTTGGATAATTTATTGGAGGATGCATTTGACAGCAGTAACTTTATCTCACTTTACTGCATATGTGTAAAGCCCGCCATCTTCCTGTGTTACCAAAACTTCATGAAATTGTATACCCACACAATAGTTTTTTAAATTTATGCATAACAAGAGTTTTAAATGATTACACTTTCCTTTTTGTTTTCAGAAACTTGAAGAAGTAGACCGAAGGAGCCAGCACCAACTAGAAACGCTTGAGAGAGAGCAGAGGCACCTGCAAAGGCAGCTAGCTCTGTTGCAGACTCATGGTGAGCGGGAGAGGGTCCGCACAGACAGCCTGGGCTCCCGTATGGACTCTGATCGCTCAGAGTCTGACAGAGGTTTGTGTCCCGATTAAAGCTTTGCCCCCCATCCAGGTTCAGTTTTACATGCTCAGAGTTAAGAGGTTTAGTTTGCATTAATCCATGTTTTATTTGTGTGTTTAAACAGAAGAAATTGAAGTCGACGTGGAAAGCACTGAGTTCTCCCATGGAGAAATGGACAGTGTTAGCACCAGTGGTGCAAGCGACCTGGATGACCACAGCAGCCGGCAGAGCTCAGCCAGTGATGAAGGCTACTCCACTTGCAGTCTAAAACTGGCCTTCTCTGCTTAAAAGCACCAGCCTATACTTTAACTTAAGCTGCAGTTTTTATGGCTTTCACCTCTCAGTACCAGCCTACTGCTCCAAACTCCCCTCCCAACAGTTTACCAGCCGCCTTCCTCCTGATAAAAGAAACATCTACTACTCTATCCAAGAACCCGCCTTAATTCCAGCTCTGTCTAAAAGCTAAAACTAATTCTTCCACCAAAGCCAATGGGCTTCTGCTCAAAAAAATATATGGCAAACTGCAATTCCTCATTTTTAAAGTTGACTTAACCAATCACTTAAATGTCCCTTTAGATGTTGCCAACTAAAATCAACCATAGTTGCTCTAAATATTGATCCTGTTGAGGACTCATTATTGCATTGTGTGTCAAACACTGAAAGATAGACTACATTTAATCAAGTTGATCTTTAAAAACCAGCAAAACACATGGGCACACACACACACACACACAATACCAGCTAAAAGCTCACCATTGGGAACGTTTGCGCCATCTGCCTTGTAAAAATAATGCCCTTTTTCATTGGATAAT
This sequence comes from Pseudomugil gertrudae, assembly GCA_037177535.1. Lineage (NCBI taxonomy): Eukaryota > Metazoa > Chordata > Actinopteri > Atheriniformes > Pseudomugilidae > Pseudomugil > Pseudomugil gertrudae. Next base: position 16,318,828 of record JBAMHV010000017.1, read on the forward strand.
ATATCCAAACAGCACTTCTTGTCAAAGTACAAGCCAGAAAGGGCTATAATGTCTGCATTCCAAAATGTGTTACAGATATAAAACCTCATTATGACCCACAAACATCACTGATCCATGCATGTTTTTTTTTGTCCAATGCTAACTGGTTTAGTCAGTTATTCTAACTTATTTTGCTAATAATTCTATTTATTTTTTGTTATATTTAATTGTACTGTTGCTACATCTTGGTCATGATGAAATGGATAAAAAACATCTTTGATTTTTTAAATGTCAACCAAAATTCCCACTAAAGGATATGTAATGCTACATGTTTAATCTACTAGTTGTGTGCTGACAGTCATAAGCTTTCCCACACTTGTTCAAGCACAAAGCTTAAGCAATAATGTTTCTAGTTTGATATCTGTGATATTGGTTGGCTTTAGTACATTATTTTGTCCGTCCAAACTCCCAATTACAGATTTACACTTGCTTTAGTAGTATTAGCTACTTGTAATCACAATTAAATTGATTGTAATTGATTTTAAAAAGCTATGGTGCATGTGTCTTGAATGTAACCTTTCTAATGATATTTTAATGTGCTTTGGATTGATGAGTAATATCAGTAGCACAAACAGGATAACTACAGAAAATGGTTTTGGTTTTTATGTCAGTGTTTAATACTGCTTTTTCATACTGTGGCAGAAAAAGTACAAAATCTTTTGATCAGGATGGTCTCACTTATAATTCAATGTATATTTAACACAATTGCACTACTGACCCGTTTGACTCCATGAAACCAAATAAGACATTTCAATATGATCATTTATCAGCATTCTTCAGTAAATCACCACCAAATTGTGTCTTAACAAGGGGATTAACTCTTGCACAAAGTCCTTCACTCCTCCCAATGCCCCCCGACATGTTTGGGAAATTGTAAAATGCACTATGAAAATACAACAAAAACAATAAAAAACTGAACTTTTGTTGAGAAATTATGTTGAGGCACACCCCAGAATGTCTTCTTTGTGCTTTCTCAGCCATCTGAGGTGACTTTTGTGCAAATTACATGCTGCTGGCCCCTTGCTAATACTTTCTTACAGTTCCCTGATAACTATTCCTGGAATCATAATAAACTTCTACACACATACATTTGTTGTCTCTCTTTTTTTAATTGCACGGTTAATTTTTAGTTAGTTATTCTATGAGAAACATGAGAAGAGATGTTAGTGCTTAATCACAAAGGTTTCCCATCGAGGTTGATTAAAAAATGTTTGATGTCTTTCAAAAAGATAGCAAGAAAGAAACTTGTGAGCTACAATGTGTCATGCTCAGTCCAATTCTTTACTGCCATCTATAGGACCCAAGAGAGTAAGACTTTAATGTAGTAACAAAAAACCCACAGAAGCAGTCATTTTAAAAACTCAAAACAAAAGATTTATTTCACTATTTTGTATATACACAAATTAAAATGCAAATTCAGGCATTTTAATCAACAATTATTAATGTTCAAATATTTTCACAATGTTTAAAAATCCTGCAATAAATGTACACCTTATATCTAAAGGCGTTTCTATACAGATCTCAACAGGTATTTTATGGTGGTCAAATAGGGGGACAAAAACAAAATCGCTCTTTCTAAAACAACACTTCCTGTTACATAACAGGTGACCTTGTTCCAGTGCAGGGAAAAAAAAAATCCCTCATGGATTTTTGTTGTATCTACAGAATACATAAGAAAACTACAACAATATTTCAAACACAGTTGTGCAAGCAAAATGTCTTTGAAAGCTTTCTTTACTCAAGAAACAAATGTATAAACACAATGGAAAGCACGGATTTAACTGATACACGGTGGATTATTATGTACAGAATATATTAAGTCATTGGGGCATTAGATGTCTGACATTGTATTTGGATGTGTCATTGTACTGGGTCATAGGTTTATCTGCAATACCACATGTTCCCACTCCCACTTTCCCATTTACACTTTCTGGAGATGCAAATATGCTTCTCTTTACCTGAAAGAAACAAAATATAAATCAGTGTGAGGAAAAAAAAACCCAAACAAACAAAAACAAACAAAAGAAAATGACTATGTATGACCTCTGTTCCAGAAAGGAGGTTCAACAAACTCAGAAACTTACTCTGAGCTGAGCAACTTAGTTTTCTGTTCCAGATCAGCTGCTCTGAGTTGCTTCAGTAAAGAACAAAAGGCATCATCAATGACGCCCTGATACCTGGATTCACCATGGCAACCACTGACAAAATGTTTTTATTTGAGCACAAGGCATCACAAAGAGGCATTTAGTATTAAAAAAAAAAAAAAGAGTAAACACTACTGCTGCTGCTATTAAGAGATAAAAATACAACTGCTGCCTGAGTCAATGTGGAAGTTTGAAGCCACTTGCTCACTGATGGAATATTTTATTTTATTAACACTATAACACGTGGGATGAAATATTAGATAAAATCATTTTATTTAGATTCAGTAACACTGGAGAAAAACAGTAAACTGAAAGTTAAGTATATAATACATGTCAAATAAAAAAGAGAAACAGATTCCTACCATAAAAATTATGAAAATGTATGATTTTAGACATCTGTGAGAACTTTTTAGATGACTCCAGAAACCGCTGTTCTTATCAAATGTTCTGAGTTACAAATGTCATAAAGAAAAATCCCATTTATAAAGGAAATATTTTCAAAAAGTATCTGAGTGCAAAATACAAATCTTACTGTGAAATCATCTTAAAACACCGGAAGTCATGTCCGATATGAAGGCTTGGAAAATCTAAATGACTACAAAACTGTGCTGTTTCATAAGTCATTGACAAAGAAATTACACTTCCATATACATTTAAGTATAATTATGTATTAATTCAGCTTTTAAATCATCAGAGTCCATTAGTATGGACAACCTATGTGACATCTGCTTTAGGTGGGAGGAGACAAGTAGAAATTCAGGGCTTATTTATTGTAAGTCAGCAAGGAGGTTTACTTTACAGAGTCAGTAACCATGGTAACAGACTGAGTAAGTCTTACCTTGCTTTCTGGAACAGAAAACCCAGTTTTTCCCAACTAAGGGTAAACATACTCAGAGTTTCAACACACCCTGCTTTCTGGAAGAAGCCCCATGTCTGTTAAATAGAAAAATAAAACTTACCTGTCCTTTTTTGTTCTTCGAGTAAGCTTTATTGTTAAACTGTTGCCACTTTGACTTCTGATCCTCCCTTTCTTGCTCCAGCTCCTTCATTCTCTGTACTTTTTTTTGGGCTTTTTTCTTCTTGTACTCGCGCTGCTCTGCAATCTGCTCTTTCCTAAGAAGATAAAGAAAAACTTTAAATCAAAAACATTTTACAACAAATGCTAAAAAACAAGGTCACATGATTGTAACTTTTTACATGAGTAGTAATGCCATGAACTCTAGTAAACACTGTACACTGTACAAAATAGTAATTACTGAGTGTCACATCTCACTGGATTGTAGTGTGTAAATGTAAATGCATTTAAACAGTGTGCAAAGTAGTGTTAGCACGCTGATTGAGACACAGCTCTTATTTGGCTTTTTGTTTCTCATAAACAGAAAAAGCTGCCACTGCTGACAATACAACTCATGGAGGAACTGATGTGCACCTTTCTTAAGTTGATACACCTCTGAAACACCAGTGGAAGACTTTACAAAGCTAAATTGTTATTTGTACAACGGCATAAGGGGCAACCAGCACGGTGGAAAACTGCCCTCTTAACATGTCACTTCACTCAATTTGTGGTTTCATGTCATGCAACTCTAAACTGCATATGATATCATACCCAACCCAGTTTGTTCAGTATTGTGTAACAGCAGCTTAAGGGTTCAGAATTAATTGTTTTGGCCAATCAGCACAACTAAAGTGTGAAAAGGGCTACTTCCGCGTATTAAATGCCACGTTGTAAACATTTGTCATTATAATCACTTCCCATAACAGAACATGTCTTAACCATGAGAGCAGAGCAGTGCAACTTTACCAGTGTAATGAAAGAAACATGATATATCAAATGGACCACCTGGGGCAATTATGTACATATAAGGCTTGAAAACCCATCAGAATATTTATAAATTGTGAGGATAAAATGGTTATTGGTGGCTTCAGTTTACAACTGTACACACATATGCCTAAAATTAGCTTCTCTGACAGGAATAATGCCAAATTAGCGACTTCTAATCAGTCTGTGAAAAAAAAACTTTAGAATGACGAGACTTCATAAATGCAGAGGATGAAGTCTACTTTAATCAATTCTGTTTGCTGCAGAGACAAGCCATATGTCCAAAATAAGCTTGTCCCGCCAGGATAATGCCACATTTAAATTTAACCCCCCCCCCCAAAAAAAAATCCAAATAACATTGTCATTTATGTGTTAATGTAAAAGATAATGCAGTACTGTAAATTCTGTACTATAAGACACTACTTTTCTTTTTAACCCGCCGCAGCTTTTACATGTATTTTTACCTTCACCTTGGGGTGTGGCGGCCAGTCATTCTTTAATGTTACTAATGGCAGCTCTAAGTGCGGTACTTATAGAAATTACCATAAAATCTGGCCAGCCACGATTGTACACTTAATTGTGCTCCTGGCAAAATGTTATGTATGATACTTGGAGCTGCCATCAATAACAAGCGCAAGAGAGTAGTAGTAGTAGTAGTAAAAGGAAATCAATAAGGCTGTTGAAGGAAATAGAGCTACTTCACGTAAGCTTGGCCTCAATGAATTGATGGCGAGACATTGGAGGCAACAACATGAACTGACCCAATGCAATAAGACAAGAAAAGCTTTTAGAGGTCATAATTACAGATGGTAGGAACTTAAAAGTCCTTGAAGACGGGGTCATTTGTTTCCAACACACAGATATGACTGAAAGCCAAAACAACTGCCACTGAAAATAAGATTGAGGATTTTCGAGGTGGGCCATTGTGGCGTTTCAGATTTATGAGGAGAAAAGGCCTGTCCATCAAGACATGCAGTACTGTGTCAGCAACTTCCTACGGGGACTACGGGGAAAAAAATACAAACTTAGCTGAGAACTTACTCGAACCAGATGACATAAATATGGATGGCCTTTGACCTGCCTGAACCGGTCACACTGAAAACAACACATTTCACCTGCGTTCTGAGCGGCACAGCATCTGAACAGAAACTTCCACCAATTGGTTTTTAAGTGGTTGACAATGCCAAAGGACAAAGTCCCCAAAAAAATCGTAGTGAAATGAAAGAATGGCTGACAGTTACGGCAAGCAACCTGTTTTTTCTTCATAGAAAAAAAAAGTCACTGCTCATTTTAGACAGCATGAGAGCCCATGTAACCGATTCAGTAAAAGCTGCCATCAAGAGTAAAAACTCAATTCCAGCTGTGATTCCTGGGGGCATAAAGTATTTGCAACCACTGGACATTAGTGTGTGTCGTGCAGTTAAAGTGGCACTCTGGGCTGAATGGGAGGCTGTGATGAAAAAAATCATTTACCAAGACTGGTCGCATGCACAAGAGTGTGCCAGTGGATCCTGACTGTGTAGCCTGGCCAAAATTTCCACATTTACCAATTACTAACGGCTTTTGAAAGGCTGGAATGCTGCTGGAGGAGGACTTCAGTGGTTTGAGTTTGAGGAGGAAGACGACGAAGGGAAATAACTTTTCCTGGTCGGCTGTGTTTTACCAGCCCTGCACAGGCACGTAACAACATTAACTGCATTTGCTTATAAATATTGCATATTTATACCCACACACACATTTTGTTTTAATACCCATTTATGATAATTAAAAATCTTTACATGTGACATCATCTACCATTGGCGCTGTGTGTAACAGCTGCCTCTCCAGTGGCTCTCCACTCTTTTTGACCACTTTTCTTTCTTTCTGGTCTTCTTGTGAAGAGTGCTTTTGTGTTTTATACATATATATTCAGAGAGTGTTTCTGCCTTTGTGATGCAGCAGGGAGCCAGTTCCTAAGGTTGTTTTTTACTCACAAGAGGAACAGCTAGCTCTGTGCACAAAGGGCCAACCCGAGATATAACATGACACCCCGATCGAGCTGAGGAGGAGATTTAGGGGGCAGCAAGGCTGTGGAGACAGTGAACTTGCTGCTGAAGATCGACGAGCTATCCACACTGTACAACCAGCGGTCGTACTGAAAGAGCAGCTTGATCATCTTTACGGAGACGTGGCTAAACTAGCTTGTACTGGATGCTAACGTGGACATGAGGGATTCACTGCCGTGAAAGCCGACAGATACGAAAGCGAGTGGAAAAAGTAAAGGTTGGGAACTCATCATGTATGTCAACAATCACTGGTATAATCAAGGACATCTCTCTGTAAAGGCAGTATTGTGTTGGCACCCTGAAGACACAGCACCTATTCTATGTATTTTATTTTTGTTCTTTTGTATTGATTCTTCTTTTGTTTATGTATAAGCTGCTGGAAACCAAATTTCCCTGAGTCGTCCCAAAGGGATTAATATAGTTACGTCGTCTTTATGTGTAAATACAGTTTACAATTTTGATAAAGATTTCAACAAGTTATAACTTGAAGGTAGTTTGAGATAAAGAAATGCTGTCAAGTAGAAAATTGTTCAGTATGACTCAAAGTCTGTGATGGGAACTGAAATTATTTGTCTAATTTGCATATTAGGACGCCACCATGTGCTTTTCCCGCTGCTTCCTCTTGGCTGCCATGACAACCGCGGTTGTTTTCATCCCTGCTACATTCACCTATATTTGCAGCCTGTTTTATTCAGCAGTTTTCCTTGTTTCAATCTAGAGGGTTAACAACCTTCATCCATCCATCGTCTCCTGCGTCATCCGCTGCCGGGTTGCAGGAGTAGCAGTTTGAGTAGGGAAGCATTTTAAATGTTAATATTGTTTCACAAAGAAACAAATTCAAACCTCGGAATGAAAACACTTAATAAAGCTCCCCACAGACCATCACATATATAAATCGTCTCAGAATTAACGTGCATGTCATGCGTAATGTTAAATAAAAATAGATAATTACAACAGAAATAATTATTCATTTTTTATCTCTATAATAATAATAATCTATCTTATAATAATCAGGTGTGGCTTTTAGACAGGTGGCTTAAAGGTGCGCTCAATAGTGCAGAATTTACAATAATTCTATATATTATTACCTTTATATTAATGTATTTATTTTGGCAGCTCCATTTACAACAGAGACCTACATGTAATGTTCATGGGGTTTTAAACATTTACAGAGTTAAAAAACCTAACATACAATAATTATGATTGTAAAATCACAATGCTACAATTATTATTTGCCAGTAATTTTACTACAGACCGTCCTGATGGCACTAGGAATCAATCAAAACATGATTCACAAACCAAGCATGTTGGCAAGTATACTGCAAAATTATACTTTATAAAAAATTTTTAAAAAACTTTTTACAAAAGCTACTGGTAACAAAACTCAGTCTGCTATTGCAAGTCTTTTTAGAGTGGCAATCCCAAAAACAACTTCAATGTTAATCAAATAAGTTAGCAACAGAAGAGTTTGTTCATACCTTGACTTTGACTTACTCCCATCGTCATCAGAACGTTTCCCCTCCTCTACTATTTTGAGGTTCTGCAGAGGAATCACTTCAGCATTCCCATATCCAGTGAAGGTAACAGCTGCAGTGCTGTTGTCTCGATCTATCTCCTCAATATCAGCCTCATACACCCTGTAAAGAAATCATGTCTGTAAGCTGGTGAGTATGGGCCAAAGAATCAAGTGCAATTAGTATACAAGCTATACATTAGTATTCATACATTTTTAAATAATATTATCTGTATTTAGTTCAGTAAAGATAGCCAAAATTCATTTCTCCTAAATCCTCTCCCTAAAGCTCATTCTGATAAATGCAGGACTACATCAATACAGTTTACCAATACTGCAATTATCAGCATAATTAAATTGTGCATCGGGTATTTATACGTTTATAAATGTGCATTAACTGGCCACTAAAAAAAACTTTTTAAATGTCTGTAAATAAAAAACTACAAAAAAACTAATGTTGTAGTGCTGCAACGGCATGACATTTTCATGTAATATTTTCATTTGAAAAGTCTAGTGACACTCACTGTCCATCCTGACTCCACACGGCCATACACCTGTCTCCCACTTTCCAACTCTGCTTTGTGGGAACCATGTCTGAACCAGTGGTCTTGGAAGCCCCATCAGAAGGTTGAGAGCTCAGAAGGTCTTTTGTCAGGTCAATAACTTCCTGTGAAAGGAACAACAAACAGTAAATCACGTGTCTGTAATATCCCATTACAAACCTCTCTTAATAAACATTAGATTGAATAGAGTAGATGGCACAACAAACTTACATTTTTTTTGACAAAAAAGTACTATACTCATGGCTCCCTAAAATTGATAAACAAAAGCAGTTTACTATGTAAAGGTGCAGTTATATTAAAACTACTTAAAGAAATAAGTCAGGGATAAGATATATATATATATATGAAAGAGAGAGAGAGAAAATTATTTTTTCTTCTCTCAAAAACCAATCGAAGTGTGAAATGCTCTGTAATTACCGCAACTAATTTGAGTACACGAACCTGCAAGTCTTTCTGGAGTTTGCGAAGATCTTCATTATCTTGGTCGGTAGATAAGGCAACTTCTACTTGCTGTAGCTGAGCTTTGTAGCTGCTCAGCTGTTTTACCAGGTCTTCTGACATCTGTGCGCTAGTAAATAAAACAGAAGTAATCACAGAGTTAACATTAGCTTATGCTCAGTAGGCCACCGTAAACATTTAGCATACGTTAGGGTTAAAAGTGAGTCGTAGATTAAAAAACATTTAAGATAATCACGTCTCCCCCTATCAAAAATACCGCAACACGAGTTAACAAACATCCAACTAAACACAACACTTATATGGTTAGCAAAGGCCTCGGCCTTGCCGTCGACGTATATTTACCGTATAGAAGCTAAAGCTAGCAAAAGCGGCAAGAGGCAACGTGGCACAAACAAGGAAATTGTGTGTTACCTACCTCGGTGTGATGCTACTGCTAAATTAACAAAAATATTAATCAAATGTCAACTCGTTTGTTTTCTTAAGCGACTGTTTTAAATAGAGTATGCCTTTCTTGCTTTTCTAAAGGCCAACCGGAAACCTTCACAATATTTCCTCGCGCTAACACGCAGCAGGATGTAACGTTTTGCCTCGGGAGGATCACTAGCGCCCCCTATCGGTTTGAAATAATAGGCTCCTTTACAACCACATCTATGTAAACAGGGAACAATCATGTACTTTATTAGTCGAAGTAAAGTTGCAACGTGTTTATTTGCTCTAATGCATTTAAGTGCTATTTAATTTTTAAAATAGGTTTGTTTAAATAGTTTTGCACTATTCAAGTAAGAATTAGTCTGAATAAAAATAATTTGTGCTACCACAAATTAAACGAAAAAAGGTGGTGATTCAAATAGTGAATACTACAGTGAGATTTTGATTCATATAGTAAGTACAAAAACATTCCAATCTAGTCTTTACTTCAATAAAAAATCTCAAAATCTCACTATTTATGAATAAAAAAACAACAACTTGAATTTCTCTCAAGGGATGTGTAAAGTATCTATCTATCTATTAAATCACTGTGTATCTTGGGTAATAAAAGCAACAACTAACTACCTATTAAGCCTATAAATAAACAAGATATGCTTCCCAATCTGAACATAAACATATTGTACATTTTTATGTAAAGATAGGTAGGTCTAATTAGCTCATTATATAT
>JBAMHV010000017.1:16370071-16386159 GCA_037177535.1 Pseudomugil gertrudae
TATATGTACAGGAATTATTAGATTCTTAAAATGTATTCTAACTTTGCAGAAGTGTATTTCATTTATCTTCCTCGTTACTCTGAGTGCAGTTCTTATTCAACGTAAAGATAAGCAAACTTATTATAAGGGGAAATTAAAACATAAAAACCTTAATTTGGGCTCCATCCATCATGTTTTGTTATTAAACAGAAGGTTTAGGTAGAGCCCCGTGAATAGAGCCGTGAAGCCTGGACCACTGGTCACATTCCTGTGTGAATGATCCGAGTCAATGACGCAGAACAAGCAATTTATGGATTTCTGTTTCCACAGCTGCAAAAAGCGACATAAATCAAACCAATAAAGATAATCGCTCGGTTCCCAGAATATAAAAAAAAGAAAAAAATGAGTAAAAATCATATATATAGAAATAAAAACGCCAGGTCAAATGGGACAGCTTTTAAAAGCAAGAAGAGTGATGCGACCTGGTTCAGATATGTCACTTTTTCAAAGTCGTTTTTCTCTGTTGGCCTGAAGCGTGCCAGAAAAAATAAAAAGGAGACAAAATCACAGTAGAATTTATTCAAATTAATTAGTGACAACGCTTAATAAAAATAGCCAGATAAAATATCATGTTACTAATTTCTTGAATTTATTTTTATTACATTCATAATATGGGATATTATGTCAATAACGTGGTTCTTTGCTCGCATTTCCACTTGGTGCCGGTTCAGTACGAGGGAGTAAAGTGTCTATCCTTAGAAATGGAAGGAGGGAGGGATCGAGGGAGGGAGAGAAGAGCGGCAGAACTGATAGCTCCACGCCATCTGTTTCAGCCAATGCTCAAAAATTACTCAACCGTACCGCCAGACACCGCTTTTTATCCACAGAAAGATCATTGTTAGCGGCTCAAAATAAACAACAGATTGCCCATTAACACTTTCCCCCAAATATCCCCAGATTATAAGCATATTGATGACACTTCTATTGGATCTCTCCTTATGAAAATCTCTGTGTCTCTCTGTCTGTCTGTGCAGCTTCAGGATTTTATTAAGATTAATAAAAAATACAGTTTTTATTATTATTTCTATAATTATCACTACCGCACATTTTATTATTATATTATTGAATTATCGCTGTTACCACATATTTTTATAGCTATTAATTTAGTTGGTTGTAGTTTTTAATTGATCATTTAGTCACATTTTTAATGATTAAATCACTTGGTATCTTTTTAACATATGGGTTATTGAGATGTTTTAACTTTGTTTCTGATTTAGCCTTTGCTCTCAGCTAATACGTCCTAACGTCATGTATATTAATGTCTTGATTTATTTTCTTCAGTGCAAAAGCAATATTTTTATTAGTCCACTTATTTGTTATGCACACAAATGAACATGCATTTAAGAGATGACTGTATTTCCATCTCATTTTGTTCCAAAGGCCATAGTTTATGAGGGTCAAGACAAGAATCCAGAAATGTGCAGAGTTCTTCTCACTCATGAAATTATGTGCAGGTAAGAATATTTTATTATCATTATTATCATTTAACATCTAATTCAATTTTGTTCATTTTTTTTATCTTTTGCTTTTGGTTCATTTTGTAAATCAAGGCTAAAATTATTCCCCCTTTTTTTCCCCCTCAATAAGTTTTGACACTAATGATGTGGTGCAACAATCCAAACTGTCCTCTGGTCCTTTAGCAGCCTTATACACACAGAGCTGCTGTCATGTCCAACTTTGATAGGATGTGATTCAAGTTTGATATGAATATGACAGTGAAAATGAACTGACTGAGGGGAATCCATAATAAACAGACGTTGACAAAGCGCAGAAGTAATTTTTCTTTTTTTCTTTTAATATTTTAAGAGCTACATGCCAGTATTAATGTCTGTCAGAGACAATGTGTTTTCAGTTACACATAAATGCTGCATGCATTCATTCTTTGCATGATTTTTTCTTTCTTTTTGGGTACAGTCATTTCTTGGTTGATCCCACCTGTCAACACTGATCAGCGAGCCTTTTAGTGTCATTTAACCACATAAATCTCAACTGCTCATATTGCGCTGCTATTCATCGGTGTCATTGATACTAAAAGGAAAAACGCCTTTTGTTGTTATTGTTGAGCTCAGCATGAGCTTTGTGAACATTGAATTTGGATACTGTCGGTTAACCTCTGCTTTGTTGCACCGGTGCATTGTTCAAGTTACTGCTCGAGAGCAAGAGCAGCATGAGAGCTGAGAATGATTTGTCTTTTTTCATGCATAAACTCATCACTCACGCTCAATTTATACATGCATCCATCACTTATTTGTGACACGCTGAATATGGTTGTTCTGTAGAGGTAATTTTTTTTCTTTTTTTTTGTCATGAGGAAGTGCATTTTGCTGCTGAATAAAATACCCACATGAGCTACTCCCACATATATACATAAAAAGAAGACATTTTTTATATGTTATCTAGTTCTACCTTATTTATTTCTTTGGCTTGGAGTACACTACTTTTGAATTACACATTTCTTTTATATTTCCAGCAATAAACATCTTTATTATTGCCTCTTGTAAATAAGGAATATTGAGCTGTTGACTGACAGTAGCTTTGCACTGAATCTTTGTTTTTCTCCATGCACCATATGGCATATATCAATCTTTTTCACATATGTTTCTATTTTCATTTCAAATGGAAGCTGAGATTATATATTTGTTTATATTTGCAGTTTTGATTCAAGTCCCAATCAAAGAAGTGAGAGGCAGCCCGCTATAGACTTAGAGAGGAGATGGTTGAAACATGTGCTGGAAGATAGATTAGTGCTTTTGAGGCCATAATTGATAAATGCCCTGCAGAAATATTGGTTGAGGGTGGCACCTTGCATCTCCCTCAGAAATAGCAGCTTGGCAATTAGAGGTAAACAAAAGCTGAAGCTGTGAAAAGTGACTCCCCTGCCTCCTGGCCCAATCCCCACACCCCTCCCCTTCAACACTAAGCCAAACAACACAACATGTTGTTTTCACCATTTTTTATCAGCCATCAGCATCAATGGAACTAGATAGATTGAGTGAAGAAAGTCTCGTGGCATTTTTTTCCTCTCCCTTTCATATCACAACCACTCAGATGCACTAAGTGAATGTATTTTTAATTCTTTTCGCAAAGTATTTCTGGTCTCTAAAATCCTCTTTCTGTCTTTCTGCAGCCGATGCTGTGATAAGAAAAGCTGTGGAAACAGGAATGAGACTCCGTCAGACCCCGTGATCATTGACAGGTAAGTTGTGTGCAGCGTCCTGTGTGTGTGTTTGTGTGCGAACAGGTAATGAGTAAGTGAATGAGTGAGTGTCACGCTGACTAGACGGATGAGTGACTGAGTGGATGAACAAGCACATGGGTGAGCTAGTGAACAAATTAGATCCCTGCCGGTGTACCAGACGGCCCACTTGAGCTGACTTGCATCTTACAGCCCACAGTGTGGGAACTGTGGGTGATTTTGTGTGAGCGGCTGAGGGGCGTCTTTCCCAGGTACCTGTGCTCTGAGGGGTGGTCACCACCTGGATAGGGTTTGTTCAATCACAGGTGGTTCAATCACTAGCGGATCACGCTGGGAATACTCCTAATTAGCTTAGGCAACTTTGCATTTATTTGGCTGGCTTCCTGTCTTTGTTTATGACAGTGATGCTTACACTGTTGATTTTTTTCCCATTGACAGTCACCTTTTCTCAACTTAATGCCAGTAAAGTTTAGCTTTAGTGGGTATAAACATTCTGTTTGGGTCTTCACCTTCAGGGAAGTTGCATTGAAATCACCATGTCTTTTTAAAGAGGGACAATAAATGGGCTTTTCTCTGACATTGACATTTTTCACACTCAACAGACAGAACTATATGCTCCGGTCAGTGTGAATACATTGAGGCAGGTGGATGAACATGCACGTGTTTGTGTGTCTGTGGTGGATATTGAAGTAAGGTAGGGGGTGTAGTTTGAGCGGCGTTCTCAATGTAACTCTCACCACGTAGTAGGAGAAGCAGCAATGCTAATGTTTGACTAGCCAGAATCACTGTTTGCTTAGCGGAGAATGCCTGGTATCTGACAGAGGGGACAACTCTCTTATTAGTAATCAAATAGGGCTGAGCAGTTGTTGCTGCCACTCCACTCCAGCGGCTTCTCATGCATCAGGAAGTAGGAGCTGGCTGCCCTGGGAGCCTGGATGGATTACCAGAGCTACTGCTGTCTGAACTCAAGCTCACACAGACACACATGTAGATAAACGCAGATACACACTCAGATGAGGACACAAATGCAGACAGACAGACACCTCCACACACACGCATGCCCATCTAGTATATGTTGTTTACGCTGTTGCTGTGTGTGAATGTTTATATTTTTATGGTAGTCTCAGTGCAGAGGGGAGAAGCTACATCTGCTACCACACACATTCTAAATTTATTAGCAAGGCGCATTTATTAATGACGAGATGATACCGCAAATATAAACACACAACTTGATATGCCCACTCTGCCGGATTTCCGCTGCTTTCATGTTTGCTTTGTGTTGCTCTGCTGCCTTTTTACTCTTTAGAGTTTCGCTCAGCATTGTTCTTCAATCTACTGGACAAAACATGTAACTTAAGTACAATAAGTAAAATGAATGCATGTAGAATTAAAGTCAAGAAGAAGGGGTGGGAAAGAAAGAACAGGGGGAAAAAAGAAGCGGATGGATATTGTAAGCTCAACTGGCTCAGGGAGGGCTCGGATTTTCATTGTGACGAGTCTGAATAGGAGTAGAGTATCCCTTTCCTTGCACAATGAGCAGCTCTGTTGAAACACAAAAGCATATGTTCCTCATTAGACCCTCCCATTGTCTCCATGTCGTAACTATGAGCCCATCAACTCACCCTAACAGACCCACACAGGTTCCCAGTGACTGAGGGAGGCTTGTGGAGAGGGGTGCTTGTGAAAGGTTGCAGGGTTTAGTAAGAGTTACGGTCATGACCAGAGCACACTGTAGGCTTACTTACTTTAAGATTATTTAGTGCAATTACTTGACTTTTCCCGTGGTGCATATGGTTAAGCGTTTAGTTAAAGCTTCCATGTTTTACAGCCATTTCTGTTACATCTGTCATTTCCTCATGCACATCATTAGAGGCACCTGTACTGTGGTCGCTGCTGGCAGAAACTGATTATTTCCAATTGAGTAGAACATAGCTGAGTGACATAAACCTAGAGTAGAGGTTTGATTGTTGAATAAGGCCCGTCTCATCTGTCTACAATTACAGCATGAAAAACCAGCTAGCACCGCCACATTTCCGAGAGAAACAGTAGCATGGGCGAACCTTAAGAAACAGATTTGGAGTGAATCATTGATGGCGTTCGTTCTCTGTAACATTTTCCCAGATGGTAAGAGGGGAAAGCGCACACAGCTAGCTGGCATCAAGCGAGACATTAACTGGCGTTCCCATGGATCTGGCATATCCAACGGAGTTTGGGAAACTTATCATTCCAAATGTGTCCTATTTTCCTGCGGTCAAGCCAGACATCTGTTTACCCTATTTTCTCTCTGAGTTTTGATACAGATTTTCACTCAGATTTCTGAAGAGGAAGGATTCTCTTTAAAAAAAAAAAAAAGTTGGTTAGATATAGGCCCAACAGCTGTCACAAAGTTTCAGCTCTGCTTAGTCTTTAAATATTTCAGCACTTACATTTGATGCCGTTGCATTATTTATATTCATTTTTGGATGAAGAAAGGCCCTAGTTTGTTGCATTTCACTGGTTTCATATGCGCTGTGACTCAATTTTTTTAATGTTCTTTGAAAAAGTATGTGCATATTTTAGTCTAGAATAAAAAAAAGAAATCTATGGTACGTCACTAAAGGGATTGTACTTTTTGTTTCTTCAAATGTTAAATCTGAAAATAAAAAAAATCTAAACTTTTGGAGGCGTGCACAGAGATAAAAGAGTGTGTAAATTCAGCTGGAGAATAGTTGCAGCATTGTTGCTATGACTGCATCACTTAACAGTTTGCATAAATCCAGCCGTGCTACAGATGCCACTTTTATAAGTTAATGGCACCTTAAAGTAAGTGGGGGTGTCGGTTTATTTAGTCAGTAATTTGAGTCTTTAGAGTTATAGTGATGAGGTACCCAATATCTGATTAGATGGTTTTCCCATTTACAGTACACGGAGTGTATATCCAAACATAATTCAATTTACGATGACTCTCCTGGTCTGGTATCTGTCTTCGCTCTTCTGCATATTGACTTTGTCTTCTCTTGTGTGAAAGATTAGATACATGGCTCAGGCTTACACATGGATTTTGTAATAGGACGGCACATGTTGCTGAAAGACTGGG
Organism: Pseudomugil gertrudae; assembly: GCA_037177535.1. Lineage (NCBI taxonomy): Eukaryota > Metazoa > Chordata > Actinopteri > Atheriniformes > Pseudomugilidae > Pseudomugil > Pseudomugil gertrudae. The sequence continues at coordinate 16,376,383 of JBAMHV010000017.1, forward strand.
GGGAAATGACTCATCCTGCCTATCAGGGTTCAGAGGTCACAGTTTACTCTGGGATGACTGGGCAGTTTATGAGAGCAGATCGGAAACAGACAGACGTGTGATATTAAGGTGTCTGAGAATTCTGGTTGTAATGCTTGTTATTGGAATTAAACATCCAGACTCAATTTACACTACCATTCACAAACAGTTTGTGAAGTACACCTAAACATGTCAACTCCATTTATTCCAGTGGCTACGGCACTCCCTTTCACTTCCTGTCACAAAGGTCAAAGAGCGCTGACCTTTGGAGTGCAGCCCAGCCACTGAATAATTCATGACATTGACTTGTTTTTCCCTGTTTTTTTTCCTCCCCATTCCCCTCATCTCCTTTTGGTCAGCACACATGGTTGTGCTGTGGGAGGCTTTTATTCATTTAGCTCATTTATAAAGGCCTCGCTGCACCTGTTCGTGTGTTAATGCAATTAAAATTTGGCCTAATGTAAATTTTGCTTAGCTTTCTGTTATGTCCCTCATTAGTGAGCCTGTATTTTCTAAATGACTTTGCGTTATCGTTCATTTGCGGAACACCTACGAGGTCATTTCCCAGAGTGCACTTGACTTGTTGTCAAGTTGTTTACCAGAAACAAAAGACCGCAGCCTTAGAACGCCTCACGCGCGGCTCCCTCGGCCTTCTAAGAAACAAATCGGAAAATTTGCGTGCTCCCATCTGGTTTTTGCAAAACCGTGATTACCTCCAAAAGCTGAACAAATGCCAGTATTTATAAGGTCAGCCCTTTATGTGGAAATGTGATGTAAATGAGAATCAGCGAAAGGGGACATTAAACAAAATTAAATTCATTGTCTCCTTTAATGTCATTTACATTTTTGGCTAAGCCCTGGACTGTCAAAGAGGATTTCTAAAACCATTTTAATTGCACATCAGCATTGGAAAAGGGGGTGTGTTTTCACTGAGCGGCTGTCTTGATAACCTGCAAAGAGAAGTCTGTTTATGAAGTACTTAAATGACATGTTTTCATTGCATCTGCAGAGGGACAATTAAGATGGCACTCAGTAGGTAGTGTTAATCTAGCGTTGTGCTCTTGCTATGCTTAATGCAGTGTGTAGGGTCACTGTTGCTGTGATTCCCTTGACTGCCGCAGAGATTTCTTGTTTCTTTCATTTATTTTTTGGATTACTCCATTGAGTTGCGGGACCTGCACTGAAGGTTTATGTACTTTACAGGGAATCATTTAAAGCTGTTAACTTGTATAGGAAATGCCCTCTTATTATATTTACACACCCATGCAAACACCTGCAACCACCTAATTACTTGCAGCTTATTAGTATATCCATGTTGGTGTTACATTTATGGAGGTGTTTGGCGTAATTCACGAGACAGATGTGAGTTTTGACTCCCATTGAGAAATGGGAGAATAAGCTGGCCACCCCGCCTAAGTCGATGTGATGTTAGAGTGAAGCCTGTCTCCTTCCAAGCCGGAGTAGGAAGAGCAGGAAGTGTTGAGAGTGAAAGCTGTACTTGGCAGCTCTCCTTTGGCTTGCACTTGCCTAAAAATGAAACCCAGACCCTCACTGCAGTCCCAGAGCCAGAACCTCCTTCCCAGTGCTCCAACATCCAGGATTGGGTAATACTGTTCACTAAGCAAAACATTACCTCAAATTATTCTCGCCCTGTTTTCTATTCCCTCCTCCCTCATGTCGGTTTTATCGCAGTTTGTAAATGTCAAGACACGTACAAAGACGCACAGTATAAATGATATTTTCCAAATTATGCTCACATGTTTGGGTTCACATGAGTGGCGGCTGAATGTAACGTGGTGCCTGATGTTCCCGAGGGACACCCACCTCACTTGGGTAGGATTCCCCAGTGGCATCAGCTAATGGCAAGACTTGACAACAGCAGAGAAGCCGGGGGTGTTGTGTTTTACTAGCACTGAGCAGGGGTGATGACTTTAACATGTGTGCAGAGAGAAAGACGAAGATGTTTGTGTGCCGTGTGTGCACGTGTGTGTATCTGTGTGTGTGTGCTGTGCTAAAGAGAGAGGTGTGCAGTATGAAAGAGTGGCGCGGGCCAACAGAGCGACGGATTCGGCTCCAGCTTGACGGCAGTGAAAGACGAAACATGGTTCCACATGTGTTGAGAAAGAGCAGTCCATCTGTCCATGGAGACAACCCTTCCCCCCTCCACCTCCCCCCCACCCCCTCCGCCCCCTCTTTTCCTCTTTCCTTCTCTTCCTTTCCTTCTCTTGCTCCCCCCACCCCCCCACCTCCTACTCTTTACTCCCCTGGTTCACTGCTGACAGAAACAAGGCCAGAGCTTGGGTGATGGGATGAATACTGGGCCATGAGCAACGCTGAACCTTGTATACACACAATCACACACAAACTGAAGAGCAGGAAGAAAAGGTTATCAGAGATGGGATTTTGTTTGTGTGCGTGTATTTTATATGTTGTTAAAGTTTGTTGTCTTCTGCTGCATTCACTGACTTTGTTTGCTATGGTGTACTTGACATAAATCCAGCTGTGGCACGATGCAAGTCATCTATTTTGATATTATAAAAGAAAAGGATCTATTAAACTATATTCGTTTTCCCCTGAAACGGTGTTGCAATAAGCCACTGGAGTGAAAATCCTACATTGTTGAAATTAAATCTGAAGTAAATTAAACATGCCACTCCTCAAATATTTAGCAGCTCTCCTTTATAATTAAACTTTGTAGCTGTTTTGAAGATGTTTGGTTTCTTGAGGTGATAATGCAATGTTGCAAAAGCTTTTTCAAACAGCTCCCGATTCTGTGAATCAAATTAATGTCACTCAAACTAATATTTTTTTGTTGAGAGCGTCTTTTTTTTCTTATTAAATAGGGTCCAATTTCTTTCTTTTGGCATGTTTTCACTCCCATTCAATCCTTATTAGGTTTCCCCTAATTGTCAAACAAACTGTTGGGTCAACCTCAGTCGTATCTGGCCGTAAAACAGCACATTAGGCCCCGGTGAGGGATATATGTGGTATTTCATCGGAGACGGAGTAATGCTGGGGTTTTATGGTTAAGTACCAGTTCACGCCCATGCCATTTGTTTCGCATTAGAGTGGAGGTTTTGTAAATCAGATCAATATGTTCGCTGAGATGTGATTCCATGTTGGGATCTCCCGAGTCGTTCGTTCCTCGAGTATTTTTCTTAGGGGACTGGTTGTCGATGCACACTCGTCTGCCCCCCTCCCTACCCTTCCTTCCCTTTTTCTCTACCTCTGTCCATCCCTCCCTCCACCTCCACCTCAATCTATTTCCATTTTCTGAATGTAGCAATTTGTAGTGTGACACGGGCAAGATTAGGATGGGAAGCAGTCTGAAGATTTCATCGGACATGGTCCTGCTCCTGCTGTTGTGAGGTCACAGGACAAAGATGGGGGAATTCAGGGATAGGGTCATCAGTTACCACGGGGAAACGAGCTGGTCTGCTGGCTGCTCTGTTGGCCCCAGGGGTGCCTGGGATGTATTGGAGAAGAAGCCCCAGAGAAAGAGCTCTGAACCAGTGTCATTTATTAAAAGTGACAAGTTATTTCTAACTATAGCTCTGTTTTTATTGTTTTACAATGCTGTCATTTGGAACAGTGCCCTTCTGTTCAAGCATCACAAACAAGTGATGAATGAACCAGGTGACCATCTTTTTTATACACACGCTCAATGCACTTTAGGAACACGTGCGTTAAATCATATTACATGTGTTGTTGCTGTGTTAAATTAAACAAATGTGCTGGTATAATAAAGATCAACGATATGATAAGTGTAGCAAAAATATTTCACCATTCACTAGTTTTCTCTTGGACATTTGTTCAGTAAATTAATAACAGCTTACAGTATGAATCTCAGGCTGACCTCTGCATAATCAGTACCAGAAGTTCCCCAGAACATGACCGCATTGTGTTGTGTGTGTGCACAGAGTCAAGCTTCAGCTTTTACTGTTAGACTCGGTTTCTTTTTTATTCTTTATATAAAAAAAAGCCCTCCGTGCACGTTAATAATGGAGCGTTTATTCAATGTTTGACCAAAGCTCTTCATTGAGGGTCACTGAGGAACTCGGCTCCCCCTCTTTTTTACGGCCTGCCCCAACTGCGTTAATGATATATGACAGAAATTTCCTTGTGCTGGTTCAGTGGCAAGAAAGGTCCTGGCTAGTCTATATCAATCCATCTGACTTATGTTCCCATGTCTTGAATTACCGCTTGATGGAAACCTGCTGCGGGCTTCTCTTGCCAATTGAAATCAGATCTCCTCCACAGCCTGGTGTGATATTGATCCATATTCAACACCCAGGCTGCGGATCGATCAGTATTGATTTACAATAAAAAACACTCCTCTGCTTGTTCAGCACTGCAATCAATACTTTAAAGCAAAGGAGGGGAAAAAAATTCAAAAAGAAGAAAAACAGGACTGTGCTCCTTTTTAACATGCAGCGGCCAGCTGGGATACATGAAAATATGAGGAGATGTTTCATTTCATTTAAGGAGCAAAGAATTTAAGTGACCAAACCTTGACCACAGCAGCAAGTGGTAACGGTGAACAATAATACTCTACCGCCATGTGATCCAAACCAATAAAAATGGTTTAACAGGATGACACCTCTATAAGGATTCGTTTATTGAAGGAGGTGTGTCTGTTTCTGAATTAGAGGCACATCTGCACGGCAATCGGGAGTGCTAAAACTGTCACGTCAAATTTAAAAGAGAATGGAAAGGGAAAGTTAGAAGTGGTGGATCACTTTAGCTTGATTTTAGCATGTTAACACAATGATATGATTTCCTGTGGTTTTGATATGAATTCATCTCTCATGCTTTTACCCCCTCTGTCACACACAGAGCCTCTGCCTCCCACACAATCACCATTAGGGCCCAGTACAATGCTGAACATGCTGGAGCAGACCGAGGCCACTCATTGAGCTCCAGCCAGATCCACTTTCCTCCCTGTCACATCTTAGTCCTAATCTTTCGGACTTCCTCTTCTCTGCCAAATAACTGTTCCCATCCAGCAGGTCCCAGCATTGGCCTGGGCTGCCAACATCTGAAAGTTATTATCCCCAATCTCTGACATCCAGGAGTTTACAGTTATATAATGATGGGGAAAACCACATGTCCCCAGAGGCAGAGAACATTTTTGAGATGCCTCCCCATCTGTTTTGGGGGAGCTGCCCATTTTGGGCCAAACTCAGAATGGCAGGCAAGCAGATATTTTTTTGTAATCTTTTATTTTCGACCACTGGAACAGGCCGGTCTGGGAGTCATTATATGGGGTGATAAAGCAAATCCAATTGGGTCAAGTTCCCCTCTGCACAGTGCTGGTGGCACCAGCTCTCCCTGCCTCACTGCTCGTCCCTGACTGTGTAAGTGGCAGTTGTTTGTTTGTCCTAGTGAGGCAGGGCTGGGGGACTAATGCAAGCCCAGGGGCCAGCCAGGTCGGAGGCGATGCTAAACCCGAGCTGCCTGGTGTGGCTGTGCTCCCTCTCTGCTGGCTCGGCCTTGTTTGGACTGCAGCTCCGGTTTGCTTTCTTAGAGGGAAGCTGAGCCCCCACAATCATTGAGCCTTTCGCTCGGGTGGGAAGTGCAGCCGAGACCAGAGGGAGTGATGACATAGGTCCACAGAGGCCTGGCCCGGTCCACCCCTGGTGCTCTTAGCATATTTATTTTCACTTCTCATTGTATGGTTTAAGTCACACCATATTATGTTCGGACCTTATGCACGTGCATAGGCACTCAGATGTGATGAGGTGCATGGTGTAAGATGTGGGCTGTGTTTTTACTAATAATGCTAGGGATTAGTGACTTGCTGACCTCGGTGTAATCTTTATTAGTCTGTTAACTACATAGTTTAGTTATGAAGCAGCCCTACCTGGTGTGGGAGCACTTATACAGACACACAGTTCAGGCTAGTGGGGAAACTAACTACATTGCACTCCATTATTAAATCACCAAGTATGAGACAGTTTTATTTTATGTGGAGATAAATGGGTGTTTAAGCTAAAATGTGCTGAAATCTTACAAATTTAGATCATTTAAAATCCCATCTTGACCCCCCCAGGCACTCTTCAAAAATGTTTTATTCAGAATCACCACTCTGTTCTGTTTTGTTACGTTATTGAAATGGGCTGTCGATTCGAATAGAGTCAACCTGGTGGGCCAATCTCATTGTAGCCAGTGGAGAGTGAAAGCCATCTCGGCAGCATAGGCTCACCAGAACACACACTGAGATTGGACGAGGGGGGCAGTGAGAGCGAGGGTGCGCTCTCCAGATGGAGATCCCAGATATGGGGGAAAATGTCCGGGCCATTTTCCAGGGTTTCCATAATGGGAATCTACCCCTTGCTTGCCTATTAAGTTGTGCACACAAGGCAAAGGGACAAGAGAGATGGAGAGGAAAGGAGATAAGGGCAGGCGAGGCGAGAGATGGACAACCTGCGTGCCGTCACCTCTCTGTTGCGAGTGTCAAGCAGACCCTGTCGGTGAAATCACAGGTCATGTGGATAGATGATTGTCAAAGCTCCGCATTGATAGAGGGGTTTTTCTTTTTTCCTCTTTGAGCTTGCGAAGGTGCACGATAAGATTTGTTTTTGTTTTCTGTTGGAGAGGGAGAAAGTATGGAGTTCCGGTCAGGAAGGTCGCTTCTGGGGGTCACAGGGTCACAGCCTTTTTGGTACCTGAGTAACCTCACATGGTTAAGTCATTTCTCAGCCTTCCTGAAATGATGGTAGGTTGCAAAGAGGAGGGGGCAGGTTGAAGAGGTGGGCAGGAGAGTGATCTATCAGCGGCAGCAGCAGACATGCAGACAGCATGGCAGCTACTGCAGCTAAACAGAGTGAGACAGATAGGCAGAAGTCTCTCATACGTAACACCAGCAGCTTTATGAGGACAGCGCTGAGTGTTATAGATGCTTGACATTGACCTCTGATGCACAGATGGTGTATTTATCAAGGTTTTAGGACAATGGTGTATTTGTTTGTAAGTTATTTAGTTCAGTGGGTGAAATGCTACTTTCCTCACATAAAACTTGCCACTTCTGTACAATAAGAACAATCTGTTTCTGTTCTCCCTTTTGTTCCTCCTGTCAGCTGTTTTCTGCAAGGCTTAGAATTTAGGTGATCATATTTCCAGCAATGTCAGTTCTATCAAGTCAAATCTACTTTAAAGGTGAGGGGGAAAAAAAAAGCTCTGAAGCTTACATTTTTCTCAAAGAGAAATATTTGTGCACAGATAGACCTGTCATTCTGTGAAACAACATTCATGATTCTTTTATTGGTGCTCTGCCATCACCCCCTCTCTTCCTCTGTGGAAAAAAGGGCTAGTCTACAAAGTGGCTTTTTGTCGTTTGAGAGAAGTAAACTTCATCAGGTCGACGGCGAGGTGTGCTTCACATGTCACTCAGTTGAGCTCTCTCCTAATGAAATGCTGCATACAGATTTCTGCCTGCGGGCTCAGGGGGATAAGACTGTGGTAACAGAATGAAACAAACCCTTTCCCATTCCCTTCACTCACACACAAGCAAAAACAGGCATGCACAAATACACAGTCATGCAGCCACACACACACACACACACACACATGCATGCACTTTCTCTTGCTGGAGAGCATCCATGTGAGGAGATCCAAATCTGCAATTTATTCAAATATTGATATTTCTACTTGTCAGGAGAAAGGTGCCTTGAAATTTCCTCTGAGTACTGCTGTCAAAAAAATAGCAGGAAATATGTCAGATAATTCATAAATGGAGTTCAGCGCTGCAAAGTCAGTTGGGAACAGCATAAAATATATATGCTTGTCAATGAAGAATAGGAGCAATATTACAGAGCCTGCTGTTCATTCTTCCATCATGTCAAGCAAACAGCTTTTGCAGGACCATGAGTGTATGTTTCACAGTCTGTGTGTATATTTGTGTATATGCATGTATATTTGTATATGCCTCAGTGTATGAACACGTGCATGTATATTTTTGCATGTGAATGTGTGCTTTGGCTATGTTGTGACTCCTACTTAGATGTGTTTGTTATCTTTTTCCATCAAGACACCCCATTTCCCGTCCTGAAGCAGCCAATAGGAATGTGCCCTTTTTTTTCTTTCTTTTTTTTTCCAGAGGTCCGTAACCGGACGCTGGCCTCCATGTGGTTTGCATTAGGGCCCCCAAAACTGTGAAGGACGCCTCGAATGACGTGAGGCACTTGCAGACCAAATTCCATTCTGTTGAATGGTGGAGAAAAGAACACTCCGGAATCCTTCGAGATTTTTTGGCTCAGGACCGCCAGCGATTAAAACAGGGCGGAAACCAATAACTCAATGAATCATGTGGCAACGTCCCATGAAATCTTTCACTGCTGTCACACCCTAATGCAAACCCAGATCAACTTGCGCTGATTATTCTTTTTTTCAATGTAGGAGGAAAAAAAAACTTTTATTCTCTTCTGTTTATTGAGTTTCAACACTTTTAGCTGAAACGGCTCAGCTTCCCATGCTTCCTCTACTTACCTCCATTATGACAAAGTGGCGGCTTCCCGATGATGCATCGCTTGACCATGTTGTGCCAAGGCAAGACAGAATAGGACCCCACATATCTCCTGTGGTCATGTGATGCCATAGTTCATAGCAGTTGATGAGATGCAGTTTGGCACAGCTTGGGACCCATCTGGGAGATGCAGATACGCAGACATGAGAAGTATTTTACAGCAATGCATCTGTGCGCTTGAAGAGCTATTTAGCATATGCTGCTATACAAGAGAATTTGCTTTGCAGTTGCCAGATGCAGATTAGTCTCCATCTCTCGAAGATCGGACAGAGCAGCTGATCAGTAGTCAAAGACATGTTAACGCATCATGTTATTTAATATTGTACTTAACTGCATCAGCAGTACATGGACTAATCTTGTTAAAAAGAAAATACGAGCAAAACAAAGAATCATATCCAGCTTTCTCATGTATCAACAATAACAATATGAAGCAGAGCAGCAGTGTGGCTGCCAGTGCTAGGCGTTTTGTTTCTGTTAGCTCTTGCAGAAGTCAAAGCCCATGCTGCTGTTCTAACTCAAGTAGCTGATATGTTAGGCCATCTAGGGCATGGCAGGCGGTTGACAGTCCATGCAGCCTGTCTACCCACAGGACATCTCCACACAGTGTGTCCACAGTGGGGCCAGTGCTGTCATCTAGGCCCACTATGGACCACTGCTCTGCTGACAGTGAGAGGGTAAACGTTTACCACCTCAATCCCCCATTAACTCTGTGAAGGCACTTCGATCCTCTGTGAAAATAATGATATTGATTGGAGCTTGGCTCTACAAACGAAACGGTTGCAACTAAAAGAGGGATGGGCCCTTGCATTAGAATATGGGATTTTCAAGGATAAAAGAGTGTTTGGATCTTGTTATATTTTTCCTCTCCTCCATCTCCCTCTAGCTTTCCCCCACCTCCTTGTCTCCTCTTTCTTGCATTTTTATGTGTGTGCATGTAGTGTGAGAGCCAGTGCGTCTCCTAAGATTACCCTCTACTATCCCTGCAATCAAACAACAAATGACAACATCATTGCTCAGGCCTTTCGAAATACAACACAAAATGTGTATTGTAGCTACATTAACTTGCAACAAGCCCCTAATAGACCCTTGTGGGTTTTGTATCTTTCCCCCTTCTCGCTCCTCTCTTCTCACTGGTAGGCTGTGACAACTAAAAACAAAAGGGGGGGGGGGGGGGGGGGGGGGGGAGGGGGGGGGGGGGGGGGGGGGGGGGGGGGGGGGGGGGGGGGGGGGGGGGG